>VZTN01022780.1:1249139-1545877 GCA_013400515.1 Erpornis zantholeuca | reverse complement strand
CCGGGCGGGGACCGCTACGCCACGGGCAGAGAGACGGGAGCGGCCGGGCCGGGCCGCCGCCTCCTCCGCCTCATCCCGACAGCGGCCGCCGGCGGCGGGAGGGGAGGACGGGCAGGAGGAGGAGAAGCAGGAGGAGGAGGAGCCCCGCGCAGGCGCCCACGGTGAGACACGGGACCGGCTGCGGCCGCCGAGCGGGGAGGGACGGGGAGCAAGATCGGGGCTAGGACTGGGAACAGGGACAGGGACGGGGACGGACAGTAGAGATAGGGACAGGAACCGGGAACAGGGACAAAGACCGGGGACCAGAGACAGGGGACAAGGAACAGAGACAGGAATCGGGAACAGGGACCAAATACTGGGACCAGGGACCGGGACGGAGACTGGGTACAGGGACCGGGGACAAGAACTGGGAGCAGGGACTGGGGACACGGCGAGGGTGGCCGTGGCTTCTCCTGGGTCCCTGCCCGAGCTGGTCCCTCAGCCCCGGGCAAGGGAGAAATCCCCGGGCCTACAGCGCGTAAGGCATAATTAATGTTTATTATTCAGGAAGTCGCTTTGAGCGACACCAACAAATTTTGCTGTATAATCACAGAATCACCGAGACTGGAAACGACCTCCGAGGTCATCAAGTCCAACCTGAGACTGATCTCCGCCTTGTCACCCCAACCATGGCACTGAGTGCCACATCCAGTTGTTCCCTGGTGTGGTGATCCACCCTGAAGGGGATGGAAGCACCCAAGATTCATAAAACCTCATGGACTAAAGCAACCTCAAAAGTCAGAGGGCCCACAAACAATCAGAAAGTTTTATTAGTAATTTCACACTTGGCATGGAAATTGGTATGTTAGCCCCTGCCCTACTTCTAGCTGTCACACGAGCAATGCAGCTGTGACCCCGGTGGGCAGTGGAACGAGCCTGTCCCGCCAAGGGGTCCCTTCCCCATCACCCATGGTTGGACTGTGTTTATGGATGTTTAGTCCTTTTGATGGATTTTAGTCCTTCCACCTAACTGGGAGAACATGTCTGAACTCCAGGTTTTACCAAGAAAATAGTAGATCTACATCATTTGAGCACATGTAAAATCGCAGAAGGCAGAGTTGGAGAAGAATTACAACACCAAGTTCTTTCAAGGGCAGGGAATCTGTTACAACTCACTTTTCTTATGGCTCGTATACCCTAAAATGAGTCACTTTTAAACTGAATCTCACTTGTTGACACAGTCTTTCAAGCCTTGCTGCCAAAATATGTGATACAGCAAGACATGGGATTCTGCATTTCCTATTAAATTTTTGCTCAGTTAAACCTAATGCACACCTGAAATAGGGAGTCTTTGAAAATTATTCCATTTTGCCCTTTTTGATAGATGAGGTAAATCTTCTGTCTTTGCCATTGTATAAAGCAGGCTTAAACTAAAGACTTCACTTTTCAGTGTTCCCAAATTGAGACACGTAGGGCTTTCTTCATGGAAATTGGGAGAACCCAGAAGTGTCAGCTGCTCACAGAATTGCTGACTTAGTGACAAGTGATCAAAGTATGAAGTATCTATTACTTGAGGTACCTTTACAAATTTCTTAGCTCCTGCTTAGGCTTTTTTTTAAGTAGCTGAATATTTCAAGCATTCAGTGCATGCATCTCCCTGAAAATCTACCCCTGAGTGTAGGAACTGATCTTTTGAAATTCCACTCTGGTGTGTGTTCATATGTGTACCCCAGAACACCCATATTAGCAGCTAATTTCATCTTGTTCGTGTTGAGGCAAAACTCTGGCACATTTTGGTTGGTCTAAGATCAAACTCAGTGCAGCATTACTCCTGCTGTAAAAAGCAAGTAAGATAATACAAAGCTTCATGTCTGTTGTACCTACAAGTGCTTATTAAGGGATGAATGTAATTTCACTTTCATCACTTCCATAGACAGGATATTGACTATTGGAATTGCAACATTTCCAAGTCTCTATCAGAACTCCTGAGCTTACATTCTAAATGGGTTTTATATGTAGTTTGCAGAACATGAAAACTCTCGAGGGGCTCGTAGTTTTATTTTCCCTTCTCGTTCTTCAGTTTAGAGCTGTATGGGCTTTATAGGTGTGGTTCTTACTTAATCTTTCTTTTCTGGACAGGAATTGGTCCTGACAGAGGTGAAGGTTTATGTAGTATCTAACAGAATGTCTTCTAACCTGGAACAATTGAGTAACTTCCCCTGTGCCTCCCAAAATGTCCCATTTAATTCTACTCACTTGTAGTTCTTACAGCCTTGATCTCAAAGGATTTCCCAACATGACTCAGCTAAATCTTAAAAGAGGTAAAGAACGTTTAGCATCAGTTTTCAGTCAGAAGAACAGGTCCAGCTGCTGTTCTTGCAGCACTGAACCAGCAGAGACCAGAAGTCCTGAATTCCAGTCCCTGTGGTGCAAATGTTAGACAAGTGCAGTATTAAGGAATCAGTGACGCAGGTGAGCAGAGACTATTTCTGGAATAAGCTTCTCCAGAAATAATGCTCCCAAAATCCTATTAATTTTTATCAAATTTATTTGGCCTAAAAGCATAACCATGGGCACTTAAAGCATCAGCACCACAAGCAGCAGACACGTGTGAATGGAAGATGCATCTTTCTGGAGACCGTGTGCTGTGTCAGGTGGAGCAGTAGCATTCTGCCTGAAATTTAATCCTGCAGGCTCATTGAAAAAGAGAAGTTTGCAGGTTTTGTTTGAACTGTGACATCCAGGGACAAGCAGTGAGTGTGAACACACAGTGGTTGCTGGAGGCCAGGAGGAACCTGGTACTGGGGTTGTTTGGTTGCAAAGAGCACAGTGAAGTAATTCACACAACATATCTAGGAGAGAAGAGGTATTTTCATTTTCTTGAGGAAAATAAATAAGTGGAGAAAGAGCTTTTTAAATCTGTTTTCCTAATAGGTCTTACGGTTAATTAACTTCTGTGCTTATGGGTGCTCAAGTTCCAGATGGAACTTTCCCTGCTTAATTTTTTGATCATGTAGAAAGATTTTTCTCTTTCTGTGTGTTCGCTTTTGCCTTTTTTGTTTTTGTCTTTACTTGGGGCACTTCAACTGAGGCATCTACTTCCGTGAGGCTTTGAAGAATGTAATTATCACTGTCCTTATCTGTGACACTAGTCCCAGATCCTGAGGCTGGTTGAGTTACCCTGGGTATGTCCCACCTTTGTGTCAGGACAAGACCCAGTTACAGATATCGTACTTGCCACAAAGTGCACAGCTTTGGGGGAGTCCCTGCACACTCCAGCAAGTCCCTTGTTGTGGGGGATTAAAGGGGCAGGGCTGGCATCAGGCTGAGGCAGAGTATGATCCTGAAAGCTTTGTATTCACAGGAAGTTTGGCTAATAAATACAGAGGTAATTCCTTTTGTTTTGAGTGATACAAGATACTATTGTTTTATCTGACACCTAAGCCAATTCTACAAAAGCCAGAGTCTTTAAAAAGATAAACTAAATTTCTGGACTTGCAAGGCCAAGTCTACATCTGGTGTGAATCCAGTGGAAACAGGCTGATGTGTGGGAACTGAGAAGCTGGCCTGTAGCACAGAATTGAAATGGAGATCCAAAAGGCCCTCTGAAGTGCTGTTACTGGTCATGAATAAGTTGGATTCTGTTGTGCCCTGTATGGTGGGAGTTTGCAGTGAATTACAGGCCCTGCTCCCAGTGTAGTTCATCTCTTAAACCACCCACTGCTTAATTCAATTAATCCAAGAAAGCTCAGTAACGAGGTGGATTTGGGAAGCGGCTTTGTGGGTTGCTAAGGCTAAACTCCACTGCACCCACAGGGGAAGAGAATTACAGAACTGGGGGCCCTTTGCCTCAGCAAGTCGGAGATTTCATCTCCCCCACCTACTCTACCTGGAGGTGTTACACGGTAGAGAGTTGGGTAACAGTCTCCATAGGCCAAACCATGCAATGACATCATCTTTAGAGGAATGCAACAGGAATGTTTCAGATGTTAAAAGGAAACATGTGACCAGAAAAAAAATTGTGTTTTTAATTCCAGGTGAAGCCCAGGAAAGCAGAACTCACACACATCTTTAAGGAGGGAGCCAGTGGTGTGGGACAGTGAGGGCTGGCTTCATTCCAAAGGCAAGTAACAGCCTTATCCTGCTTGCAAAATAGAAGAGGAAAACCAGAACTTACTGCTTGCACTTTATATATTTCTATTTTATATTTTGCCAGATTTTGTTTACTGATTTCCTCTTTTTTTTTTTAATAGTTTAAAATAAAGTGTTCAGTTTCCTAATTTTAAAATATTTATTTTCCTTCTGTTGAGATCAATGGGTCATTAGCATTAAGTATTGGTTCTGCACCTAGGAGTGTTTGTAGGCTTTGGTCCTTTCTTTTTAAAGCAAAGCTTTTGGAGAAAATTTACATTCATCTAAGTATTACCATCAAGAGGCTGGTTAAAAATCCCAAATTAGTCATGCTCTTTGCTTCAAAAGTTATTCTGGAATGCAAGGAATTCATTCTGGAACAATTACATTATTTGCAATGGTAACTTCTTAGCAAACCCTGGAATAGTTTATGTGGTTAAGAGCCTTTTCAAGAGCAATTGAAAAATTATGTTATCCCATCCATTGTTTAAAGGATTCCATGTGGTGCAGTTCTTTGAGTATACGGGAAGAAAATGTAGCCAAAAAAGAAAATTTGGCAGGCAAAAAATCGAAGTGCTTGCATTGGCCCTAAATCCAGATATATACACATTAATGATCTCATTTGAAAGATGTCTATATTAAGATCTGAAAGCTCTCTGTGTTCCCAAGGGACAAGCTCATTGAATGTTGTGATATGCCATGAAACAGAACAATTTTTCTTACTGCAAAATAACCAAGGAATCAGAAATTCAGTCTGTGTGAGTAACAAAGGGCACACTAAGAACACAGTCTTTTGGGTAACCTTGTTCAGCAGCACATCAGAATTGCCATTGCAAGGAGGCACAACTCTGCTTTGTGCTTACACACTCCTTCCTGGGAAGATCTAAAAATATGCCATACCCATTCAGACTCACTATACCTGCACTAACAAAGTTATCTGCACACACTGCAACTACTGCAATACCAAGTCCAGCATCTCCACTTGAATCACTGCTGAAGGCAGACTTGGACAAAGACTGCCTCCTGCCAGCTCTGTTATTGCAGCAGGATGTCACAGCAAAGGAGAGAGACACCAGCAAGGCTCATGTCAGTCACCACACATTTATCAGACATCACCAAGGTAACCCAAGGTGGTCCAGCAGTGGGGACAACGAGGGCAGTGGGACCCCAGAGAGAACTCTCTTGTTTTTCACTTTGTTCATGAGACTATACTTTAAAAAAAAAAAATTAAAACAACAGCAGAGTTTCTGCTTCTTGAGGCTGTTTTACATGTGTAAGTATTGCCTGTAGTAGCATTTTTCTAAGCAACAGCCCATGTTAGCAGTAGCATCTCATGCACTCAACTCCCTAATCTTGAGACGGCCGGTTCATTAACCTCGATGAGATGAGTCATGTCAGATCTGCAGGACTGGGCCATTTATCCTATTTTCTTCCTCTGAGGCACAAGCAGCTCAGTTATCCCATAAATTCTAATGGTTTGCAATGCCCACTTGCCAAGAGAAGGAGGGAGTGTTGCAAGTACTGTAAAATTCATTGTCCCATGTGTGTCGTACTAAATGGTGTAGCCAAAAGATTTCCATGTTAAGGCTTCAACAGCAGTGCTCATTTTGGAGTGTTGTATTCATCCAAGCACTATTAACCCTCAGTTTTTCTCTTTCAGAACTGTCTTTGGAGACATTTAGAAGGACGATACCCAAGAAAACTGAGCAGTCTTTGTGTAAACAATAGACCAGGCAGCTGAATATTTGCCATAGGATTTCAGGGGATCACCGAATCTATGCAAATCCTTCAACTGAACAAGCCCACCCTCTGAACGATTTAATCCAGGTAGGATTGCTGAAAAGTGTAATTCAAGGCCTTCCTCCAAATGGGATTCTTCAGTGATTTCTGAGCCATTTCTGGGGCTGTGTTGATTTCTGTATAGCCAGAGGTGGTCCAATCCAAATACTTAGCAATACAAGTTTAAACCCCACATCTTAGGTTGGTGGGTACATCCAGCTAGTTCAGATGTTTCTCATCAATGCCACCCCATCCTTATGAATCCTTTTATTCCCTGTTTTCCCTGATTTTTCCTAAATGCTACAGTGGTCTCTCTATTTGCTTCTTCATTTTGCTGCAGTGCCTTTTCCAGACCTATGTTCCTTAGATGCCGACACACAAAATGTTTTGTACTTCTATGACGCCTTCCATTGAAGAAAGAGCCTTTTAGAAGAGCTGGAAGAGAAGGAATAATCTCCAATTTACAAGGCTGAGGTAACTCTGAGAGACAGCCCGATTTGCCTGGGGATGCACAAAAATCAGCAAAAGGAAGGAAAAAACCTGAAAATTTATCTCCTATCTCCCTATAGTTGGTGGTGGTTTTTTTTTTTTTTTCTTTTTTTTTTTTTTGCAATAAAATATATTTCCTTTTCTTATTCATTACGTCTTTTAAAATACCAAAAATCTTTTGACCTTCTATGAAAAATAACTGAAGACAAACATGTGGTGTAAAATTAATATTTCTTAGCAGGTAAAATGATCAAACAAACTCATTTTCTATAGAATCTCAGTCTGATTCTCTGAAAAAGGTTTGCTCCTGAGATAGCTCCCCTGCCTCACTCAGGCAGAATTAAGAAGCTCCTTTCTCCTCTGAGACCACAGGAGGTTTCACATTATGTTGTTAACCTCCCTCGGATCATCCCCTCCATGCACAATCCCAGTCACATTTACATGCAGACATAATGTCATTCAGCCCACTTTATGCCACTTACATCTCCCTTGTTGCTATGGGGAACATTGATAAGGATCCAATTAGCAAATAAAATATTTGAGGCCGAATGTGAAAGCCACTGCTTGGTGGATTTGTGTGTCATAGGCAGTGACATTTCATTTGGCATTTCTCCTTACCTAGCTGAGCTTCTTCCACTGCAGCCTCGGCTACATTCTGTGTAGTCAAAACATGCTCCTCTTGGGATTCAGAGGCTTAGACGTGCAATTGTATCTGACCTCGGGGAATTTTCACAGCTCTCAGGAGAAGTGGGATTGCTTGGAAAGCGCTTTTGCGGCATGAAAGTGCCAAGAGCACCATCCAGTGCCTGAGTTGAGTAAACACACGAGAACTCGGTGGTGTTGGGACAGAGGTAGCTCTGCACACCTCATGTCCAGCTGCACCTGCTGGGATGCACGAGGAGTTCAGAGAAAAGCTACAGTCAGTTATAGAAGGAACTTATAAGGGAAGGCTGGCAGAGTTTTCAACCTTTCAAGAGGACAGCAGACAACCTAGAAGGTCACATCTATTGAAGAAGAGCTGTATTCTGAGTTGGAGTTACCGACTCAGGGAGCAAAAGTTACAAGGAAGGAGGAAGTGGAGGTGACAATAGATGGGGTCGGTTAAGAAAAGTAGATGAATTAAATCCGTGATGGAAAGGAGCTTCTGCAGAGAGAGAAAACTGGGCCAGATACTTATCCTGTTATCCTTCCCCTTTGCAGAGTTGAATCAGCAGAAAGAGCCTAGGAGGGTGTACTGGCAGCTGAGAAAATAAGGGAGAAGGGACCTCAGCTTCCACTGCGTTGTTTCAACACCCTGGTATTGTTTGGCAAATGTAGGCAGTCCTGGATTTCAAGAATTAAAATAATTTGGAAAAAGGCTTTGCACAGATGTGTGCAATAAGTAGTGATTTTTACTACATGTGGCTACAGTCTGTTAATGTGTTAGAGAAAAGGAACTAATAGGAGAACAAGGAGTCCATGAGTCTACAAATGGGCAGAGGCAAAAATTAATGTTATCTGTAAAGAAGTGAACCCAAATAGATGTCCAGGAAAAAGGTTGAAACTTTTCCATGGACTAGTAGCTGTGCAATCATCTGTGGAAACTCTAGGTAAGCAAGGATATATGAATTTGGTATATTATGAACCAGATATTTCTTAATCAGAGATGCAGAGTGCTCCAGTTTAGCACAGTAATTGTGGTAACATATCTCTAATATATCCTCCCTAAAACAAGGCTTGGTGCATAGAAATGCTGTAATCCAAGACAGCTTCTTTGTTGTGTTCAGTGTTCCCAGGAACAGCTTAGCATGTGTTTGCTCTTATTCTTTTTATATTGAACTTGCAGAGCAAAAATCACTTCTTTGATTAATATTAAGCAGTGTTTTGTTTGTGCCCTGTGGCAGAAGTGCCCAGATGGAGTGGGTTGAGTACTGAAAACACGAGAAGCATTTAATGTTCTGTGGAGCTCTGTTAAAGTTGTCTGAATAGAACATCTGGTATCAAATCTTGATAAATCAGTTTCTGCAAGTACTTGGACCTGCTCTGGGTCTGTGCTTTGTTCCAGCTTTACATTCCCTCTCTTCCTTCCTTGTTGCTAGAGCCAATAGATGATGGTTTATTGCCTGGTGCAACCCATTAAAGTCCCTTTGTTGGGGCTTGTCAATTAGTTGAGGAGAAAGAGTGTAAAAATCACTTTGACATCTGTGGGGTTGAAATTGCAACACCGACTTGAAATTTCCCTGAAAGGTTTTTTATCTGTCTACAAGGTGATGGAGATAGAAGAAAGAAAGGTTATCCAGAGGCTTTGGGAAGATCTTGTCTGATGTGTCTGCAGAGTGGCACCCTGTTTGAGAGCTTTCGTCTGTATAAAACATGCCTGCCCACCACAGGGCTCTAGCACTTCCAAATGTCACTGTCAGTCTAGTCTTAAGTGCAAGAAAAACTCTGCAGAGCTGAGGAATGTGAAGGGAAAACAGGAACTGTTGGTGTGTCATAGGACTGATGCCACTCACCAGATGGAGGTGCCCCTATTTCAGTCACACAATGCTCCATAGCCCCAGCCTTCCCAAACTCATCCCACTGCAGGGCACAGGGAGGAAGAGCAGGCTCTCACATCACCAGCTGTAACTGCAGAGGCGAATCAAGGGCTGGTGCATAGGGACCACCCAATTTAGAAGTGTTTGAGATGAATCCTTTCACTTTAGGAAGTGTTTCAGCTAAGGAAAGCTGAGTACACAGAGCTACTGTTACTCTGGCTGAGACTTTGGACATTTGGCTTCACTCTTGGACAGATTTTCCTATGAGTTATGTTTGTCCCTGTAAATTTTACCAGATTTACCTGCTCAGAGGCTCTGACTCCTGGAGCTATGACAAAAGCCGTGAAAGAGCACCAAATGGGAATTCCTAAATTGCACTCAGAGTGTTGTGAAGCAACTGTTTCACGTGTAGTAACCAAGAAAAATGTCTCACAATGTAACATTTTATGCTACTAACAAAATAAGGTATTTTGAGTTATATTCCTTTAAGATGTCTTGCTATGTTTTAAGGGCTGGTTTTCTTCTCTTTTGTCTTGTTTTCAGGCTTGATACATCAAAAAAACTTCAGAGAAGTTATTATTGCCTTACACCAATGGTAAGGCGAAAGAGAAGCAAGTTTTTCATGTTTAATGTTGTTTTGTGCCAGATGTTTTGCTGGTAGAAATCCATTGCTCCACAGGCATCAATTTCTTCAGGATCTGGAATGTCTGACTCAATTTCTTTCTCCTTTCTGGATGGTTTGTAAAGGAAGCTGCTTGATTTTGCAATATTGAATATTCACGCTGAGAAGTTATAAGCAAAAACAAAATAATGAGAGACAGGGTCTCTAATAAGCTTCCTGTCACATGAGGCTCTGGTTCTGGTGAAGCAGATGTGGTTGCTGACTTGTTTCCAAAATGTTTGTTGAGTGGTGATTAGATCCTGTCATACTGATGTTATATCTCTGTGATCTCATTCAATACAAGTAGTTCTGCAAACAGTGAAATATTTTTTCCTACCGATTTATATCTTGGATTGTGTTTAGGCATGGATTCTCTGATGTTTAATGGGGATTGAGTTCATTTTAGTCTGTTTCTTCAATGAGAAATGAATAATCTGTCTTAACTTGGCTGTCTGTTTTCACAGAACTTGCAGGAATTAAATGTCATAAGTGGGAATTATGAACCAATCCCAACATTATTTGGGGCCGATTCATATAAACATACATAAACATGAGTCTCATTTTCTTACAAAAGCAAAAGGTAAGAATCAGTTTTTATTACTTTGTATTTCCTCATCTCCTGCTTGATTCTGTTCTGGTTTATTTGTGATCACTCATAGTAGATATTCTTTAGTTATAAAGCTGTATGAAATATGGGACTTTTTGCCACACTGAATGCATATTAAGACATCATTAATTTATACTTGTTACAGGCCACACAAGAGGTCACATTCTCTTCTTAATGTCCTTGCTGGAGCATGGGAAAGAGGTGACATGCATTTTAACTTACATGTTTGCACAGGCAAGCGCAGAGAAAACTAATTCTAAAGGAAAAATTATCTATTCTATCACCAGTTCTGGAGAAGGAAATGTAGAATTAAAAATTATCTTTTGGGTTGCTGAGTCCAATCTTCTGCGTCTGCAGTGAGCCAAGTTCCCAATCTTTTTCATAAACACCTTGTGCTATTCAAGCTTTCCTCCTTGTTGTTTCTCCTGTCCTCCCAGTTTCCCACTTTATTTGGTGTTTCTTCCAGATTTTCCTTCTTTTGATGGGAAAAAACTTTTTAATTTCCATGGTCAGTTTAGCCATGTCTTTCTTGTTTTGTGAAATGCCTAAAAAATTCATTTCTGCAGGTAGCCATGTCTGTATAAGGAATAAGGGAGGAAAACCCCTACAAGAGGACAGGAAATCTACACTTGGGTAAATCCTTAGGACTCGAGTCTGTTGGCAACTAGGCTTTAACAGCACTTAGTATAAAGTGTGTCTCTAATACTACCAGGTTTTTCTGGGACTGGCAAATGAATTATTTAGTAATGGAAACTGCATGTGAATGTTTTGGCTTCTGTAGGTACATGTGATAGAAAACTGTGTCTGTAGGGATCACAGCTGCCCAGCTTTGTGTCCTAGACCCCATGTCTTAACAGGACTCAGAAATTCCCATTTAGCTGAGTAGAAGAGAGAGAACAGAGTGGCAACTCAGCTTTTATTGCTAATGCTTTGTAAAATAACATTTATGGTCTGTAGATTCAGTTGTGTGAAGGTCTGTGTGACTTAAGATTTATTACATCACTTCATATTTGTGCATCTCTCTCCAGTTCCTGGATATGAAAGAAATTAAAGGTGCAAAAGGTTACCTTTATGTTAATAGATCCAGATATACTCAACATGTAACTTCCCTGGACAAAGGAATTGCATCAAGGGCTGGCTTGTCCTATTAGCATGTGACAGTGTCAGCCCTGTGTGCTGCAAAGCTTCATGGAGCCTTAGAGAATAAAAAAAGAAAAAAACCAAGTGCATGCTCAATGGAAAACAGATGGAGTTTTCATTAGATATTACTTTTAATGATCTGCTTTAGAAGTAAAGATACACCATTCTGAGCAGAAGGGCCTCATAATAGCTGTGTTTGAGTCCCAGGCTCATTAACTTAGCTACAGATAAGCAAGACTGCAAGATCTTTGTATCATTAGAGGTTCCAGTCAAGCTTGCCTTCCATTATTAGAATTCCAAACACAGCAGAACTATTTTGGAGCCTCAACAATAATTTATTCTGAAGATGTATCTTTATTTAATGATTCAGGGTTGTTATTACGGGCCTGGCAGTCAGTTGCTGAGTTTCTGGAGTATTACCATTTAACCTAGGTCAGGATAAAAATCCTGGAATGTTCATTGCAGGGTAGACCTGAGGGCCTGTTCTTTACAGTCCACTTGGGTGTGACTCTCCCAAATGGTGTCACTGGATGTGAGAGGTGACCCCAGCAGTCTAGAAAACCTGACGATCCCTCCTAAAAGATGAACCCTGCAATCTGTGCCTGTAGGTTCTAAATCAACTTTTGACATGTAAAGAACAATGCAATCCCAGGGTTTTAGGAGTAGATACTTGCTGCCAAACCACAAGAAATGCTTTTGTCTGGAACTCATGGAGCAGTAACATAGCAATGGAGGGTGTACCCTTGTCTGTTATTCCCTCTGAGCAATTTCTCAGAGACATGTTACCAAGATTCAGATAGATTTCATGGAACTAGGAGAGAAATAGGCTTTAATTTCCTTACAAAGGGAGAGAGAGACAATAGAACTCAGCAAAACATGTGGCATTTTTTTGTTGCTGTCTGAGAGTTATGCAAGCAATAACCAGAGACCATCTTCAGGCAGTACTCTCTAAAGTGAGACTCACGTGAGAAAATTTGTGGTACCTTTCTTCTGGTATGAGTTGATAAAACTGCTTTATTTCCTCTGCATATGTGTAAATACAACCTTTGTCTTCAGCTGATCTCCAGCTGGGGAGTACAAATCAGAATCCAAGTTTCTCAAAGTTCAAGGAAGTTTGGAGCTGATGTTCTGGTTGACTGCCACATCTGCAGAAAAATACCTGCATGGATAAAAAAGAAATAAGCCTCTTGTTTTCGTAAGAGAGGGACTAGAAGGATCAAGTCCAGTGAAAATCTATCACAAACTGCTAATTAAGCACTGTTCTGAAACCAGGTTTTTCCCTCCCTGTTAGATAACTTCTTCGACTTCCAGACTGGAGTTAATGCTTGACTAGTTTGTTCACATATAGTATTGTGCCAAAGCTGCCTTGTAGTTTAGATTATTACAAAGAGAATGTATTAGGTTTCCTCTGCTTTTTGTGTCTTTCAAAAAAACCAAAAAAAAGCGTTTGTATTCAAGGTCAAATTATTTCCACATACAATTCAAGGGCAGGGGGAGAATAAGCAAAAGGAGCAGATGGTAAGTGAGTCCTTTATATTTAGGTTTGTGTACCTTAGTTAGAATGGTCCAGCCCTTTATCAACAGCATCCCTGCTCTTCTGATTGCTCGTTACTTTCTGTCCAAGTAATGCAGTCAATTTTCTTTCTTTGTGATTTATTTGCAGACATCAAGCATATCCCCTTGCTATGTTGCTAGAGTGAAAAAAACAACACTTCTTACACAATTGTTTCTCTTTTTCTTTAGCCATTCAGTGGCCTTTTCCTGACTCAGTGTATCCTTCTGAGCATGGGTGGCCAAACCTGAACACCACTTGAACAAGCCAATTCCATCATACTGGTGATTCCAGTGCAAGGTGAGAGGTTCCCACTGAAGTTTGTGAAGAATTTTCACAGGATGAGTTCTCAGCAAATTCAAAGCAGGTGCCTTTCCAAGGTATCTAGTTATGCAAAGCTGAGTCACCCAAGGGGAAACTTGTCCTAAGTAAATAACCTGTACAGATCAATGCAAAAATGCACACCTGAAGTGACAAAGGGCTTGCTTTGTACACAGGAATTCACCCCTGAACTGCTCGGAGTAGCAGCACATGGTGTCTGGTACTCCCTGGTGCCATGGTGTCCATCTGTGCACAAAGAGCACCAGCTAGAGCTGTGGCAATTACTGCTGCAATGTTTCTAGCGCCTTGGGGAAGACAACTTCTCAACATGGTAAATTGGTATTTGGGCAGATCTTTGCTGCACCAAGTGTTCCACCAGTAAAGAATTCTGGAGAAGTGATAAGAGGAAATACAGGTACTCCTGTTGAAAAGTTGAGTCGTTTAAGATCTGATTTTAAGAAATCCTGGATACCTTCTACAAGTTTCATCCTAAAGTGTCTACATGTCAACACCTTACATATTTTAAACTGAGCATGCAAAACCCCAGCATGGATGGGCACTCTTCAATGTAGAGGCCTACGTGACTCCCTTTAGTCACTTGGCAACACAATAATAGAAATAGGAACATGGGATTTCTTATGTCTATTGTGTCCATTAGAACAATACTGCTGAGAGCAACTAAGACCAAAGGCCTGGCCTTTAAAATATATGACTTGAAAAGAAAGCTGCATTTTTTTGGTAAGGTCCAAATGTATTTCATTCAGCTTTGCTTCTACTCCCAAAATTTAGTTGTAAACAAGTCACACATCTGGGTAGCCCTGCCTGTAACTGTCTTCATCATCACCAGGAATTATTGGCTTCACAATGTTCTGTGTGTGCAGAAAACAGCTTGTAAGAGCTAACCTGAGCAAATTCTTATAATTGAAGAGTTTAAATATCTTCAATGACCAGTCTGCAAAGTAGCCACAGTGTTTAATTTTATGGATATAACCCTGAAGTCTTGAAATTCTGCATTTTAGCCCTGCAGAGTTCCTCTGATTCTGTCTGCTCTGTATCAAATTTCCATGCTGACTCTTTGTCCAGACAAGTCAACTGTCCAGAGCAATGACGTATGAATTGCTTTAGTGGGCGGTGTGAACTTGAGTAGCACTCATGTAGAGCTATAAAGGGTTTTGTAGCTATACAGCAATAAAACTTTGAAAATCATACCTGTATATCATAAATAAAACGAAGTGAGCTTTCAGGATTATCATTACTCAGTGTGAAGTGACAAAATAATGTTCCATCTGAGTAACTTCTGTTGAAGTGACAGGTTGTTTTCTCACTGCATGGCTGGCATATCCTGGAGACTTTGGATTCTGCACTGTGGAGGCTGAATTTATTTGAATTAATTAGTATTTTAAAAGTTCTGTGTTCCTGATTCCAGCCTCAGTTTCCAAAATTATGATGGAAAAACTGCTGGAACAAATAGCCACTGAATTCCAGTATGGACAGGGATCCACAGAATGGGACAGAGAACTTGGAGACTCCCGATTTGTGCACAGCTGATACAAAGCTTTGGAGTTCATGGCTGCTGACAGGATGAGAAGGGGACGTGACCCGTTCACTCTAAGAGATGGAGGACACCGACAGAAGACTACATTTTGGAGGAGTTGACAGACTTCACTGGTCATCTACATTCCTCTTCTTGGAAAGGCCATTCCAAAAAGCCTTTACAAGCTTCCCAGCCTGGTGGTAAGGGAAGGCCCTCAGCGTGGAAGAATAAAACAAAAAGTACTCTTGCTGCAGAGCTGCTGTTTTCTTCTGCTCCTAAATTGTTCCTACTCCTAGTAAAACCCACAGCTTGCCAGCTGATTCGTGGCTGATTACCACATGCTCCCAGTTTCCTTTACACTTGCCTGGCACTTCCTTGGCCTCCCAAGCAGAAACCTGGACAGAGCATGGAACAGCCCCCTACCAATGACCTGGCTTCAGGCACAGAGACACAACTGCACCCACACAGTCTGAGTAACAGCAGAATGTGGCATCACTTGGAGCTCTGCAGGCTCTGAGAGCTCCAAAAGGCAGAGACAGAGACCCAATGTGTGTTCCTTGGCATTCTCACACCTCTCTCTTAAGAGGATGTCCCTGATGGCCTCCTTCATAAATCAGTATTAAAAGATACTTCTGAATAAATACTTTCTCTGTTATCTTCTCCAGTATTAAAGATTAATTTTGCATGAGTCTATGCCTTTACCGTTCTTCACCAGTGACAGGAATTCATCTCTTGGCCAGATTTTATGAATGATGTTCCACATTTATTGTGTATTATGACCTCTTTTTGGATGATACAAAGTCAAGTCTAGGCATCTGTCTTTGGTTCTAACACTATTTTTCTTCTCTGATGAACAGTGTATTGCGGTCTATAGATACCTGTAATTTACAACCTTTTTTTGAATTTAAAGTAAGATCATGATTAACATTTTATATGAAGCAAGGTGGTGAACAGGAGAGTTCATTGTTGTTTCAACCCTGGAATCACCCAAACACTGTTTTACATTCCAAATAAAATATTTGGTGGGTTTCACACCAGTTTTTTACCCGTGAATTATCACAATGTTGCTGTTGGGAAAAACTGAATTTATTAAGGCAGTATATTGTAAAAATTGGCTCCAGCACCACACAGCTGGCAACAAGGAAAAAGTAATCTAAGGCAGCATGTAAAAAACTGTTCTCTAGTTAGACTGTGAATTTTCCAATAACTGCCTCCAACAGACCACCCTATGACACTGATTGCAAGCACAAAAAGCCTGATTGTTCAAAAGTCATATAAATAAAACATAGATGTTGAAATGTCAACCTCCCACTATTCACCTCCAACCTATTATTTTCATCTTTTTCTGCTTATTTTACTTGTTTCTTTCCTGGTGTCCTTCCCCTCACTGATATTTTCCTTCAGTACCACCCTCTTTGCCTCCCAGAACCAACTGTAGCTTTTAGCTTTAATGGCAGAACAGGAACTGGAAGTGTTGAAAGATCTTTTAATCTTTCACCTCCTGTGCAATTTGCACAAGGACAGGCTAATCACTACTCCAAAAAGAACTACGAAAATAGGAAACACAGTAGATTAATTAACCTGGATCACCGAAAAACCCAAGAATCTCTCACTCCTGTTGCCTTGAACTAAAATACATGAAGTACTTTCTGGTTTATAACATACTTTCTCTAAAGGATGTTTTCCAGAAGACCATGTCATTGTGGTGTCATTTCTTTGGCTACTTGGGTCCAAGTTTTTGTAAATGTCTCTTGTTGTAGGCTGAAATGCACTACAACTTTATCACTATTTTCCTTACTAAAAATTAAAGAAGTTGCTAAGAGTTCCACAAACCCATAATTAACTTCCCCATTGAGAACAAAAAGGATGCATTTTAAAAATGTTTTTATTGCCTTAGCAATGCATGTTACAAAAAAATGTCTTCTGCAGGAAAACACACAAAGAACAGGGATGAGTGCAAACCAAACAAACCAGAAAGTAAATTATCTATGAAACCACTTATTTCAATGCAGCAGGGAACAGTAAAAGTTTTGAAACAGCTTTTCCTCCTCTGGAGAATGCAGAACTTATTGGAGCTCCTGACACAAGTCAAAATATTGCACTAAACCAAGATTTCAATTTCTTCCTCCCAGAGAGACCTAAACATTGTCCTCACTACATGTTTATTTTGTTGGAATAGAAGAAAAACTTTGTCCTGAGAAAGACTGCAACCTGCTCTGTCCTGCCTAGGCAATGGCTATGCAATGTGCTCTCTTCAAAAGGCAAGGACAACTTGAACATAAAAAAGTGGATTCTACACCATGACTGCTTCTCAGATCTCTATTCCAATCAGTTTGTACTGACTTTCAAAGACAAGATTTCTCCAGCAACCCAGCTAACATGAGCACTTTGCCCAGATGTTTCAGCAGAACTCCCAAATCTTATGCTCTGTCAGGCTTTCTTCTCCAAGCACCCCTGCACAAAGGAATTCTGAAGACACGACTCATATTTTGTATTTTGGTCCACACTAACGTAATAATACCTTCCTGTGCCTCTGATGCCAAAGTGCAGCTACAAAGTTACTCAAACTCCTGGATGTGCAGCCATCTCCTTGGCACCACAGTTCACTTGATGTCAGCACTTGTTTACAGACTGAAGTGTTTGTAGCCCAGTGAATTCTCCTCGGGAGGGTGTGTTCACAGGCTACACAGGGACATAGCTTACAAAGGGAAAATAATATTTTTTCTTCCTTGTTCAGTATTTTTTTAAATTATGAGATAATTGACATTTCTTCCTTCTCTCTGCTCTCATTCATTATGGTGATAATGCTTCTGAAGTACTTGATAAATTCCATCCGAACATCTTCCGGATCTTCCTCTAAGTTGGAATGTATCAATTTTAGCTTGTTCAGTGGATAAGCTTTGAAAGTAAATAAAAATAATTAGGTATATTTCTTTTATAAAAGAAATATTCATAATCAAGGTCATGAGACAGCTCATGCTGAAGTCAGCTGGAATTCAGCGGTACACAATGTTTGACACCCCAGATAACACACAGCAGGGCAAGAAGAAATGCAGCATAGTTTGTCAGTGTTGCAAACAAATACAGTTTACTGCCAGATTAAATTCTTCAGTTTGTTACTATTGAGGCCTTATGTCTGGTTTTGGTCTCACATTCAGTTAAACAGAATTAAAGAAATTGAGCACTGAACTGCAATTTTACTATTGAAGTGATATGATACTCTTTGAGTACTTCAAAATTATGGAATGATATTGTTATATTAAATATTGTTGTATAACAAACATATGCTTGTTTGAACTCTGGAACAGGTTGCCCAGAAGGAGTGTGTGTTTTCAAAGCCATGAAGAGCCACAAATAATTTTGCAGTATCTAAGGTACCTATTGCTAATTTTAAGACGCAGCTCATTAGCCTTTTCTTTCAAAGGGCTCCTGTTCTTTTGATTGACAAAATACAGACTTAAATACCCTCAAAGGTGTCAGTTACCAAAAAAAATCCAGTGTAAGAACCAAACTACTACTGATGAGGAAATATGGCAGGAGTTTTAATTTCTGGCTCAGCTGCATACTCATTTAAAGAAGCTTCTCAAACTTTTCTTGCCTTGCCTTTCATTTCCTTTTCTTTATTTTTGTGAAACAGGAATGTTGCTCACCTCCTAGATGACTTCTGAAATCCATTATTTCTGTTCTTACAAAGCACTTTAGTGTTCTTAAATCGACAGTTTTAAATGAAAAATGCAGGCCATAAGGTATTAACAATTATTTTAAAGACACAAAGATCAATGAAAAACTCTGAGCTACAAATGGAATTTTCCATCTCCTTACCCAAGGACAGGTTTTCCATGTCCCCTGCACTGCCTGGTTTGTGATGTGCCACCAGGAGACACTGACTGTCAAGCAGTGGCTGCTGCTGCACGAAGCATGAGTACCACATTTCGATTTCTTTCAGGTGGCTGGGCAGCTCAGGGTTGAAAATTATTATTACACCATGGGAGTCCTTCATCAGAGCTGGCCAGCATGTTTCAAACCTTGAAAAACACAGAAAATGGCAAGACTGACAGCTGGAAAGCAGAAACATGTACTCAAACTTCCTCAAGTTTTCTTCCCTCCTCAAGAGGGAAGTACTTTAAGTACATTAAGTACTTTTTTAGCTATAACATCAGTAACCTTGCCAGTTATAGATCATATTCCAAGTATTTTGACTTATGATAGTTGATTTTCCCATGATTTTCTAATTTGAAGATTTGCTGACAATGCAGAATTTGGTCAAATGCTCACATAAACTTAATTGAACATTGCCCTAAGAATGGATCTGTCCCATTCTCAATCTCATCTTTTAGAAATTAAGGCCTGAATCATATGCATACATTATTTGAAGTCCATGCACATAATTTAAAGATGATAAAGGCAATTATAGAGTAGGCCTCTGTCTCCTGTATCTATAACTTCATTCCAGGAGTTGTGAACTTTACTGTTCTAGTCAGTCCTTACCCAAAACAGAGTTCAGCTGTGATCATGGCAGAGAGTACTTACTGCTGGATGTTTTACAGCAGAAACTATAAAAATATATTGGGGTAAAGAGTCAGGAGTACTCCTCATTTCTAACAGATCATTTGTTTGGGCCTTAATAAATGAATATCTTATAAGCAGAACTATTAGTGATGCCAGGATGATTTTTTTGCCCTTTCTTTTATACCACTCTTATATACCCTTGTATATAGTTTTATGTATTCTTAGTGGTTTTAGCCCACATACATGTAATTTTCCAAGGCTGAGAACTCAGCTCAGCCCCACGGCACCGTTAAACCAGGAGAGCAAACATCCTGGGGGCCCCAGACACCAAGGGCCTCTCCAGAACACATTTTGGAACCTCAGCCAGGCCCAGCCAGGGGGAAGGTTCCTCACAACGAGGGCTTCACTCCAGCCTCTCACTGGGGAATCTCTGACAGATGTGCTAATTAGCAAGGCCTATAATTGTGTGCATTTCGGTGTGTGGGGGCAGTGTGTGCATTTTGGGGCATTCCACCTTGACAAATGTTGTACCCAAGGATCCTGAAATAAATACCCTTTTCCCCATAAATCGTGTATTGGTTTTAAGGCCAAGGAAAGGCAAAATTAGTAGTTCAGTAATCTGATAAAGTAACAATGCTGGCTTACTTTTGATCACCACTACAATCCCACAGCTCGAATCGACACCCAGCTCCCTTGTTGTTCCCACTGAGGTTTGGCTTCTCATACTCCAGGATCCTGCGGAAATGATGGATACACAATGGGATATGATCCCACGCAGCGGCACAGCAGAACGCAGGGCTCTCGCTCACCTGACCCCCTGCGTCGGGCTGTAGCTGCCGATCCCTTCCGTGCTCTCGGACACGAAGTTTGCCAACACCGATTTTCCAGACTGTCAGAACGTGGGCGTGAAAGACACAAGCAGGAACTTAATGTGCCAAAGCCACGACGACGGTGCTCACCCAAGCCCCCAGCGCCATCCCTCCCGCACGGCCCTGATGCGTGCAGGCCTGGTCCCGCTTTTTCCTTCCCTTCCCCCCCGCCCCGCCACAGTGACCCTGCGGGGGTCGGCGGTGACGGCCGGGGGGGGTCCCGGCGGTCCCGGCCCGCGCTCACCTCACGGGGCCCCNGGGAGGGGAGGGCGCGGCGCGCGGCGGAGGCTGAGGCTGTGGCTGAGGCGACCGCGAGCGGTGTCTGGGTTCATCCCGGGGCCGACCCCGCTGTGTCCACTCCTTGTCCTCGCTCTGTCCCCTTCATATCGACGCTTCGTCCTCGTGTCCCCCCACCGTGTCCTCACTTCGTCCCTACTGGGTCCCCTTTGTGTCCCCAGACTGTCCCCTGTAGCGTCCTTGCTCGTCCCTGCTGTCCCCTCACTGTCCCCCCGCTGTGTCCCTGCTCTGCCCGGCCTGCTCGTTGGTCTGCTGGAGCAAGTATGGTCACAGCAAAAGAGCGAAGGGATCCTTCACAAGCCACGTGCCGGTCTGGCCCAGGGCAGCCTTGGGAAGGGGGAAATCCTGGCACTGCCCAGCTGCTGCTTTCAGCAAGGGACAGGATTTCCAGCCATTGAGCTGTGTGACCCCTGAGCACTGACCAGGGCCGGAGCAGCTGATGACTAAGGGCAGAAGTGGGAGAAAGTGAAAGGTCCCTCTCAGACCATTTTTCTGCCTGTAGGTACCAAACTTTGAACCATGAGAAAATAAAGCCCATGGTTCCTGTACAACCTTTCAGGGTCCAAAAGGAATGGAAGATGGAGTAGGCACCACCAAGCCCACTGCTGCACCCTGGTCTGCTGGCAACTTCCATGCAATGGTGCTCCTGCATTGGCCCCAATGCCCTGGAGGGATGAAGCAGGCAGAGGTCAGTGCCCTCTTCCAGAGCACTCTGTCAGTGTGGTCTTCAGACCATTCTGCACTGCTCTGCTGTCCCTTACTAGCTCGAGCAGTGGTCTCCTTCCTTGTTTCATTGTGATTTTAACTTCTCCTTGGAAGGATGAAGACGCCAAGCTCTTGAAGATTCTTATTAAGACTCGTTAGGGGAAGTAAGAGGCTTTTTGAAATGGCAGCTTCTAAAAGAATAAAACATCTGGCAGACAGATGTGCTGCTTCAGAGCTGTTTAGTGCCCAGGTACAATAGCACTTCTAGACAAGCTTTCAAATAGGGCCTCTAGGCGCTACCACAATGTAAATGTTTATTACCAGTACTGGTAATAAATGTGAACCAGAAATGCTCTGTTCTCACTGAGGGGGTACAGTCTTCTCTGTCACGGTGGAGACTCATTTGTTCTTTCACTCCTTATTCAGGGATAGTTTACAGTGGTTCAGTGTGGCAGTGGCATCCTGATGTTCACGCAGTATTTTAAACTTCAGAAAACCCTTTATTTTCAGGTTCATGGGACTAAGACAATGAAAAAGCAGTAGCTGCAACTACCCATGAATTTGATTCTGTTGTAGCAGACTGGATGTGTGTTTTCTGTTTGTGAAGATTTGTGTGTGAATCAGGACCAAATTCACAATGAGCTGAGACAACTGATAGTTAATGCTTTCTGCAGTTTTGTTGTTTTCCACATTTCAGACCCACAACTTCCAAAGGAAAGACAGAAAGGGTTGCCCAGAGAGAAGAACCAGGACAGCCTCAGCTGGCATATGGTATCAGCTGACACTAGCACATGAAGAAAAATATGTTATAAAGGGTCCTATTGCGGACAGCAGCACAGAAGAAGGGGAAAAAAAGCATAAGAGGTAACTGAAACTGGGTAAAACTGGCTGTGCAGCTCCCCAGAAAACAATTAGGATTAATTTTTAGATGGAGTGTCAGGTCTTTGTGTTTATATTAGCCACTGAAGAGTAAGGAGAGCACAGCTGACTAAGGGTGCAATTTTTGGATTTATCCATGTGATTTAGGGTTTGCAGTCAGTTTAGAAAGTGGGAATTAAACTTTCAAGCCACTTGGGTGACTGTTTTCAAAGGCATCTGAGTCAAGTACATTTGATGTTATCAGCATCTGCATTATGCATATGGGTAAAGCTGTGTTAGTTCCTGGTGTATAGTTTGCTGAGAGCACACGTGTGTGAATCATTTTCCTTCACTGATTTAAAACTCTTTGTCAGACTGCCTCAGAGAGAAAATCCCAGCAGTAAGTGAACTACTTCCAGACAATGCTGGTAATGGTCTTTATGTCTTGCCTTTATTAGATGGCAGGTTTTCCACCATAATGTTTTGGTAGCAAGCAAAAATTATCATCTTCAGGTGATTTTCCTTGTAAAAATCCTCCTTCTTTCTTCAAAAGCCAAAAGCCACTGCAAGGTATCAATAATATTTCAATAAAGCTGTTTTTCACTCTAGAAATGCCAGTGAGAACTCGAGGGATTGCTGTATGAGGACAAGTGATGCTTTTTTGCGTGAATTGCAGATCAGAGGATATTTGCCTCCAAGGTAGAGACCCACTGGTTTTACTGGAAGCAGCAGTAAAATATAATGCCAGTCAGCTTTCAGATAATACTTGAGCACTTGCAAACCATTCAGTCTTTCAGAGAGCGGTATTTTAAGTTGGCATTGTATTTCATTTAATGTGGCACATAAAAATTTTTCTATGAAAACAACTCAAAAAAATTTTTCATGAGCATTTGTGGTTCAGTATTGGTACTTGTTTAATGTACTATAGCAATGTTTCCAAACTTTGGAAAACATGCCCTGGAGCACTCCAGTTGTGTGTGAAAATGCTGCCTGGGTTAGAAGTACAACCACATGGCACAGCTCACCATGAAGGGAAGGCTCTGCCTGGTTGCTGTGTGTTGCATGACATTTATTGTGTGTGTGCAGAAACAGCTCTTCAGTGGGCGCAGACAGAGACCTGCAGTACATCATCCATTTATTTATACTGGTTCACCTGGGGGAAAGGCATGGAATACAGGAACTGAGAGGAAGGAACAACTATTTTTGAGCATTGTAGCCTGTTACTAAAAATGAAGGAGAAAATCAATATTGTAATCTCAAAGCTTGTTGCTTAAGAAGCTCAGGGCAGGGATGTGTCTCTGGGGCTCAAAGCATAGTTGATTAAGTAAAAGTTTGGATGAAGTGTGGTTGCTCTCTGGAAAAATCTTTGGTTGGAGCTAAGGCAAGAGACCAGAGGAAAACAGGACATTAAGGTGTATTGACAAGGGTGCAGTGGAGTCCTGCTCTTTGTCACCAGTCTGCGGGGTAACACTCAGTTCAGTCTCTCTCAGGAAACCTGTTCTGGAATCAACAGGAAAAGCTCATGCAAAACCTTAGTGCTTTGTTCATGCCAACACATTGTAGGGGACTTCAACTCTGATTGATCTGTGGCCTCAAAGTCCTTCCCAGGGGAGATGAGGATCTTTATTTCCATTTTATAGACGGAGGAACAAAGCAGAGATGTAAAAACAAACCCAAGGAGCATCAGTCTGCCTCTATGGCCCCCCCAAGAAAAGACACCAAAGTGCTCTGATTTTTGAGTTGCAAGATGTGAATCCAGAAGTAGGGATTCGTTTCTATGGTTTAAATCTTCAGGTACAGCTGCAGATGATGCCTCTGATAGATGTTTTCCTTATTCTGAAGTCCGTGGAGCAACAGTAACACCTAGTGGCTGAGTGTGCCAGTCTGTTCCTCCTTCCTTTCTTTCCTTTCAAGAAGTAGAGTTGGAGGGCACACGGTATGATTGACAGCTTTGACTTGCAAGGCCAACACTTAGGATCTCCAGAGATTTGCCATTTTCCTTTCAACCCCCCACCACATTCTGTTTTCTATTAAAAGTGGTAGATGAAATATGAAACTCTTCCTCCCACCTCCCAACCCCCTTCACTTTTCTGGCTTATGGAGGAGATTGTTCCAGTCCATCTTGATCTGTAGGTGGGTGGGCTGTGAGTGACCAAGCCTACTGCTTCCAGCTTGGAGCACTCAGATTTCTGTAAGGAATCCAAGCTTTTTCATTTTCTTTTTATTTTGGTCTGAAAAGGATCAAGCAGATCATCTGGTGGAGGTTGGTGACCTCAGTCCATTTGATAATGTGGTGTTAACTTGCCTGCATTAAGGCAGACCAAACCAATCAGTTCCAAGAAGTACCATTTCCTAAAATGTGGTGTGTGGGATTGTTTGCCAAAGTCTACTGGGACTGCTAATTCATCAGAGAGGGACCCCTAGAAAAACAGCATTAAGGAGGAAAGAACCCACAGCTGTTTATTGTGTTAGCAGAAGAGCCCTTCAGAGGGTCTTCACTGCCCCTCACAAGGGAAGGTTTCAGTTTTTCCATGGAAAAAACCCATTAAGCAAAAGTATGTCTGCTAAAGCCCAGATCATTTGCATTTGTAAATAGAGCCTCCACTCTTTGTGGAAATTGCAGTACTGAGACACTATGGGCTTGTCATATTCATACTGTTTAATTTTAGGCTTCTGGTTTAGGTATTCTGAATTACCATTGGAAGCATCTGTTTAGGAGAGTCTTCACTGCCTGTTGACAGAGGCTGAACTCTAATTTACACTGTGGATATAAGCCCTTTTACACATGACATTAACTTGTATCACCACTCAGAGATTAGTATTTGCCTCCCTTCGTATCCCCAGTTCTCCATCCAGCTTTTTCCCAATTCCCTGTTGAAATGGAACAGATTAAATTGAAAACTAGCTTGATGTCTCTGGGATAAAAAAAATAAAATAAAATAATCAGCTTTACAAACCCGTTTACTACAAAATGGCGCAAAAGCCTGGTGCTAACAGAAATAAGGTAATGAGGACCAGCAGGGATGTGACCAACTGGGACAAGGATGGGACCATTTCTTTTGGCTACTGTGCAAATGTACCTGGAATTAAAGCATGCATATATTCATACCATTAGTCAGACCTCCTAAATTTGTGTTCCCAATACCTGTTTGTGAGGGCAGCCAAAGATAAACACAGCCTGATGGTGACAAATGAGGAATATTGTGCTGGGATGTGTTGGGCAACCTTTACTCTTAGAAGAAGGAGTGTGGCAGCCTTGTTGGCCTGGGTGAAAAATCTTCCTTAATGTTTGGTAAAAATGCTGTCAGAGGTGGCAGACCTGAAAGTACTGAAAGAAGACAATCACAGGGTAATTTTTATTTGTGATTCACAAGGGCGCTTGGAACCTTTTCTATTAGAGCCGTATGCTTTTTGTTTTGGATATAAAATTTCAAAGTCAGCTTTGTTTCTCACTGGCAGCTGTGGTGTTTGCCACCCGTGTTGGTCTGGGAAGAGACGGCATTCATTGACGTTGTCTGATCTGGTTATTCACTCAAGGCCAGACCCTCAATGACTTCATAGAAAGAAAGCAAAGCAGTGTGCAGTGTCTTTAAGGGGACTGCCGTGTGCCCTATAGGAGAGGAGAGCCTACTGGCAGAAAGATTTTGTTTTCTCTCAGTTTTATTCTCTGGTTTGACTTATGTGTTACTTTGGAGTTCATGGGCAAACACAGGAGTTCCTTAACCCCACGATCCTTCCAGGCATTATGTTTCTGCTAACATCCTGGGTCAAATCAGCTGTCTTTTCACATGTCTCACATTCATTTTCATTTAAGGCTCAATTACCTCTTGGGAATATGCCATTAGTGACAACAGATTTATTCCAGCAATTAGTATGTTTTGAGAGGTCTGGAATAAAATCCTTGCTCCTTTGCTTAGGTACCTGGATGCAGTGGTGAATTCTTAACTCTACACCCTAAACTTTAAAAGAGTTAGGCTTGATAATTTTGCCTCAATTCCCTTTAAAACCTAGTAAAAATAGTGCATTAGTTGCCCATGCTTGGCTCACTTGCAAACTCATTTGAAATTCCCTCCTTAATATCTCTGGGCTAAAAAACCCCGTGTGTGTGAGACTGGCCCTCTGGAAGGGGCCTGCCACTACAGACCTGCTGCAGATGAACCTCCTTCCACTGCTGCAGGTAGGGTTTGAAGCACTGTGTTATACTCTATATTTTAGACACCACAAAGAATGTCTTGGAAATATAAAAAGCAAAGTAGACTGGGCACTATAAAAGAGTTCATATTTAATACAGATTGTTGATCGTGTAGTATTAAGTGGTTCATTATTTTATTGTTCTTCCATAATTTGAGAACTTAAATCTTCTACTTTTGCCTTGGCTAGTGATGCTGTTTGGAGTTGGGTTATAAAAATACTATGCTTCACCTAAGCACAGATTGTTATCGTTTTCATCTTAATTAGCAAGCTGCAGATTTAGATGGATTAATACAATCACTCTTTCTTTTGCCATAGAAGTTCAGAAGTATAATCTGTCACTTGTGAGAACATAAAGAATTGGACTGGAAGCATTCCAAACTCTTTACTGTAAGTGTTCAAAGATTTAATGGAGTCCTCAGTCATAAAATCTTTAATTTGAACTAGACCTTTATATTCTCCATTCTTAAATTCACTATTTTTATGTCCAGGGGATTTCCTGTTATCCAAGTATGTACGGAGGCCCTTTATTTCCCTCTGTGTGTGTTTTTTAATTCAAATCAAATGTGTATGTCAGTGGTTGATTGCACTTAACCTCCTTAGGTTCAAATTTCTTATTTAATTGCATTACATTTTAAGGTTTAAGGCTATATATTTACTGCAGTTAATAGCACACCGTATTTTAATGAAGCTGTTATCTTCTGCAAATATATACAGAACAATGGAGATTGATTGTACAGGACCTTTTGAAGAAACTGTATCTCAAAGCCATTTAACATGAATAAACACAGTGGACTGTTTTTGTTAATGTAGTTCTTCACCTAACACAGCTTCAAAACTAAGGAAATAAGTGGCTGGGTTATCAAGGCTGTTCTCCTCATCTCCAGCCAGGGACTGCACTTCAGTAGGTTGCAGCCACAGCTGGAATGTCCTGGTCTGAACAAACCATGGCTGTTCCCAGAGATGCTCCAGAACTGCAGCACCAAAGTTCACTCACCTCCCATGTACACTGGCCAGGATACCCTCTGTCCAACCTACAGCTCAGCTCTGTAAATCTATTGTCAGTCCATTCAGGGAAGGCTCAGTACATGAACAATTATCTGGTTTTACTGAAAGATCTGGAAAAAAAAAAAAAAAAAGCAAGTATTACCTAGAGATCATGTCCAGAAAATCTGGGACAAATCTCCTGTGCTCCACTAGAATGCAGCCAGCTGAACACCTGTTTTCAATGCAGAACAGGGCATCACCCTACATTGGGGCACTGCACTGGGTTTCTCTCAACAATCTGAGAGTTAAATACTCTGAATTGAGCCAAAAAATGCTGGGAGCCACTTCTTTCCAGGCACACAAGCAAGGCTGATAGTCCTATCCTACCATTCCATCACATACCAAAAATCTCCCCAGTCTGGTCAAAAGCTTTTACTTCTTTTTTTGGGCAACAATCAGTTTAAGAATTTCATAGTATCTTGCAGATTTTATAATTTTCTTTCTGCCAAAGAACAATTTATATCTCTCTTTAGATTACATCTCATCTTGCTTCTTTTATTTTTATTTCTCTTCTTTCATTGTTGTTACTATTTATATCATGTCATTTTTATTCCATTCCTATTATCCTTACAATAGCCATGATACATAACAGAGCACTGAACCCTGTGTTACAAAGGGAGGCACTGAGAGATTTCCTGATGGCTCTGGTAGGTTAGGGAGTTCAACCAGATTCCTTCTGGGTGTAGACTGGCAGGACATGTATCCTTCCTGCCTGAGACTGTGTGGCATGAGGGGCTGTGAGCCAGTGTAATCCCAGAGGATTTTTTGGGGATTGGTTTTGCATCTGTAGAGAGATTGATCTCCCTTAGGCAGAAGAGAAAACAGAGAGATGAAGACCATTTCTTCTGGTAAAAGCAATTTGTGTTCTGTGTGTGGAGCTGGATATCTGTAAAGTACAATTTAGTAGCTCCAGCTTGGGTCATTTAAAAATGGAAGTGAGGCCCTGGGAGAGGGATGGATTTTGGAAACCAAGCCCATTAGGTGTGGAATCCATTGCTGACAATGGAGTATTCCGTGAACACCTAAGCTAGCATTAGCGTACATGTGCTTAGCCAAGAAATACTTGGAACCTATTGCTTTGCAGTGACTTTATTCTTTAATGCCTGCAATCTTTTGTATTTAGCACCTTAGCTGACTTTTTATTGCTTCCATGGAGGGATCTGTCAGGTTCAAGAGAGGAGATTGGGTAAAGAGCCAGCTAAAGAGCAAGACAGTGCCACTGAACAGTGCTGGCGTTTGCTTGTATGATTGCTCCCCTTAGAGTGAGGAGACCAAAATGTTCATAAAGGTAAATTGATAAATCTGGAAAATATTCTCTTTAAATAATCCCCAGAGCTTCCAGCCTAACACACAGCTGTAGAAAAAGAAAGACCCCAACAACTGAACAAGATGTTGGGCTGTGTTACAGAATATATATCAAAAAGGTGTTATTGTTATTACCTAAACCACTGGTGAGTTCTTGTTGAGAGTGCTCTTTTTGGTATTGCTCCCTCTACCTAAGGAGGATATGATTAAGGGATAAAGCAGGAAAAATGACAGTAATACTGTGCCTTTCAGCTCTAAGTTATAAAGCAAGACTGAAGAGCTTTGGTATTATCTTGTTTAAAAAGAGATCTTGCAGTGATTTCAAATGATTTGAAAATAATGAAGGAGAATAATCACATTGAAACAGACAAAGTCTATGAAAACAAGAAGAGTTAAATTGAAAAATGTGATCTTGGGAAAAGAATGAAGACAGAGAAGGGAGAGGTTCTGTGAATGCCCCAATAAATATGTAATGTCAGTTGTCAGAGGGGTCCTGTGAATCTGGATGTGCAGGATAAGGTGAAGAAAGAACTGTAAGGAAAATAGGAGAGTGACAGTGGGATTGTAACTGTTGGCCAGTAGCACACAGGCAGTAAAAGCTTTGCTGGAGCAGGCTCTGGGAAACACCTGCAGCAAGGAGAAAAAAGGAAAGTCCTGCAGCCTGTGTGGTAGGTCCATGGGCAAGGATGGTGCAGGGAGGCACTGACTGACAAAAATTTGCAGTGTGAAGACAGAGGGCTGACAGGTAAGGAGCTTGTGGAAAAAGGCAGGGGAGAGAAGAGGGAGAAAGGACATGCCTGCTGTTAATCCACCTTAACTGCAGACACCTAAGGTGAAAATGAGGGAGGCAATTTCAGCTCTTAGCTGGGCAGGTTCCTGCTGTGGACGTGGTGGTCCATATATGATGGGAGCAAGTGCAGCAATTTTTCAGCTTGCAGCCCACAAATTTTTGAAGGACCAAAGCCAGCTTCTAGGGGCCCTGTGAAAGCCAGCTAAGAAAAACAGACTTTTGTGGTTAGGCCTCAGTGTCATGGCCCATGGAGAAAGTTTCTAGGAGATTAAAAAAAAAAAATCAATAAAAGCAGTAAAAATGTATGTAGAACATTCAGATTTTCTGGGTAGATGAAAGGGGACACCAGTCTCTCCACTTGCATCCCCACCAGTTGTTCTTGGTTCCACAGGGCAGGTGCCAGTGCCTCAGGTGTGCAGGAGCTAGGATGAGGGTGCTTATTTCCATAACTCCTTTCTTATCTGTTATGTGTGCATTTACTTGTGTATTTTGTGAGGAAGAGAGTGAGCCCACTCTCTCTTATGGGACTTGAACAATGCAGAAGGGGAATTCAGACTCCCATTCATATTGGATTCCTCAAGTCAAGCAACCTGGGTCCATGGGGAAATGAAGAGAAGTAGGAGGATTTCAGGGCCAGAGTACAAAACTGAGACGTTCTTTGGTCATTAAAGTCCTTCATTCTCTGAGATTCAGAGAGTCCATGACTCAGGACAGGTTTTCAAATCAGCTAAGCATTCAGAGACTACTGAATCTGGATATCCTGTAGTCAGTGACTCCAATAAAAACTGCAGCCTGGTCTCTGGTAGCTGCATGTTATAAAGTACTTTGTTTTGTTGTAGAAGTTCAAGATTCTCTGTGGTCTGGAGAATTTATAATATCAGTGTTTATGTCCTGTACAGCATCAAGCAAGCAGGCAGCCCTCAGTGACTGAATGATGTTTCATGAACAGTTAATGAAGAGGAACATGGTTTGGGGATACAGACATGGAGACAGACCTCCCAATGTTTTCTTTAGTGACCTCAGCGGTGGAAGAGAGAGAATACTTATTAAATCTGTAGATGAGGCAAAGCTGGAACTGAATGTAAGAGTACTGGAAGGCAGGATTAAAATTTCAAGTGATCTTGACAAATTGGTGATATAATCTGGATAAAATTAGATGAAACTCATTAAGGACAACTGCAGGGCACTATGCTTTGGCAGGAATAATTTTTACTAGCAACTACAGGATGAGGGAATGTCAGGCTAGCAGTCCTGTTGAAAAGGTGGAGAGTCCCAAACTAAACATGGATTAACAATGATGTACAGATGTCAAAAAGGCAAATCCTCAGCAGGACAATGGTATTCCACAGAAGTATACTTAGTGGATACCATAAAATAGATGTAGACCAGTTTGAAAATCCAGAGTAAAATACCAAAAAGAAGCAGAACATCTAACATGACCTGAAGAAACTGCTGTTGTTTTGCTTCTAGAAGACAAGGAATGTTATTAAACCATATTTTAAAGTATGTTTGTTATAAACGGGCTAGTCACCTTGGCAGGTTAACTAGTTTATTAAAAACACCACCACCAACTGGAAACGAGAGCCTGAGATAAGCCCAGAGCCCCAGTGACAAAGCAGACCAAAAAGAGAAGCAGCGCGCGCACGCTGGGCGCTCCTTGGGTCACACAAGTACCTCCGGAGGAGCCCAGGGTGTCCTTTTATAGTCCTTGGCAGGACCAGCATCGCCCCTTTTGGACTGGCTCATTGTCAGGGGTTCTGACTGCTCTGATCCGCGGTGCGCTCCTGTCCAGTTACTTTGTAAATGCCTTGTGAGGTTGGTGACTGTGGTGGTGCAATCCTGGTTTATGTGATGTCATCCTCTTTGTCAGAGTCTCTTCTAGAGAATTCCCTCTGTTATTCTCCCCCATCGCTGCCCCATCTGGCGGTTACACGAGAACGTTACACACCTACGTTTGCGCGACATAATCAACCTTAACTAACAATTAACAAATTAGAAGACTCAGCCCCAAATTCACCTCAAGTAACTTTACAGTACAGCAACTCATAACCAGCCCATTAAACTCAATCCACTTATACCATGTTGAGGAATTAAACGTCTCTTCAAAGAGAAGAGGAATAGTTTTCTACATCCATAATGAAAGAAGTGAGCCATTAAGGGCTTAAATTGCAGTAAACCAGAATGAGGTTGGATGTTAAAAAAAACTCCTGGAACAGAGCACAAACACTGAAATATATTTTCAGATGACCACGGAGACTTTCTATCTTGAAGTCTTTCAGAACAGGGCAAAAAAATTTGTGCCAACAATAATCTATGTATAACAGATCTTGCCTTCTTACTGGGAGAAGGAAGAAGGATTAGGTAACTCTTACAGTCCTTCCTGTCTACGCCTGAATGTGTTTCTACTCTGGCAGGTCTGAGTGCAATAGCCTTGGTGCTATTTCTGCATTGTCTGTATCACACCTGTGTGCACCCCTTCTCTACTGCATTCTTGATGATTCTGATGGATCAAGGATGTGTCCACAACTCCCTGTGCCTGTGCAGATCAGTGCCTGACATCAAAGGTGACATAAATAATTTTTCCCAGGACACAATAATGCTCAGAGTATATATAATTCCACCGGACATAGGCATTGTCTTGCTGATCAGTTGAGTCATCACATTTTCCATCTGCTGAATTATGCTTCAATCTGAGTTATTTTATCCCCTGTATTACTTTATAATACCCACACAAGTGCTTCACTCAGATGAAGTTCTCATCTATGGTCAATGAATTTTGCCATTCATGACTTCTGAATAATTTCTCATGCTTCACACAATAACACTATCTATCATGTCTGCTGTATGCTGAACTGCTTGTGTGAGACTTTTTTCAATTCTATTCCATTTTGAATTGTGATTGATTTATTCCTGGTCAAATGCAAGAAATGTCACACAATAGCTATCTACTAGCTTAAAAGAAAAACCTTCACAGTCCCATAAAATTTTCAGTCTGGCTCAGGTTTGGTTTGAGTCCCCGGTAATAGACATGTTACAATAACCTTAGTAATCTCATAATTTAATTTATAATAGAGGTCTTGAACTCTTACTGTTACTAACCTCTTATCCATCTCTTTCAATTTTCCAAGGTTTCTTGGATGCTTTCTATATCACAATGATCTAGGCATTTTGGGAAGCTAGAAAGGGTTTATCTAAATTATTTTTGGGTTTTGATGATCTTATCAATGACTTCATTCTAGCTTCAAAAGGACACATCATAATTCTAAAGCTCCTCAAGGTTTTATCACCAGAACAAAGCTGCTTTTCCTTTGGTCTCTTCTTAGTATCCACATGAAAAGTGCACTCAAAAAATCCTAGGGATTGGCCTTTCAAAATCTGTGTGCCATGATTCTAACAAGATTGTGACTCTTTTTTTTTTCAGCTAATTACTGACTTTTGTAATACTCTAAGTGGTGCTGAAGAGTTGAGATGGCATTCCAGTTGTGGAGCTGCAGTCTGCTTACAGGTACAACAGCATTTTTCTACCTTTTTGTGCCACAGTACCCTCTTTTGCTGTATCATTCCAGTTTTTCCCTTTCAACTGAACGAAAATCAGACTAAACTTTGATTATTCCTTTTATTGTCTGTTTTTTCCACCACTGCATTTATTGGTTGGCTTGCATGCAGGGTGTGTATGGTTAAAGAAATTATAGCTATTTTCTCAGAACAGTTTCTAATGTCTTATGTCCCAGGTTTGCCCAATGGACTGGGAAGCTGAAACACATTCCATGTGCCCACACGATCCATGTCCAATGGATTATTCTTCATGACAATGTAAGGCTGGCATTTGCATAGCAGGTGAGCAGAGTGCAGGAGGACAGCCCTCTAAGGATTTCATTTTTTTGACAGCAAAGTTCATAGGGTTGGTAAATTACAACCAGCTCCCCCAGTGCTGCCCTGCATCATGGCTTTCCAGTGTGCATCTGCCTCTTCCATCTTGAACTGAGTTGGTGAAATGCATCCAAATAATTTATTTAGTCCTGCTTGCCTGGGCAGATCTTTAATTAACATGCTTATGTACAGGCATACAAAGTGTAGCTTTCTATTTTAAATATATTACGTCTGGTTTATAAGAATAGGACTGTTCAGATTTCAAGGGTTTTCTTCTCAAAGCCAGTCCCTTTGATAAATTGAAGGGATTATGTTTTTGTTGGCTGTCTTTGTTACCTCCATCACTGTGTTTCCAATTTATCAACATAGTTTTGAGAAATTGCTAGAGTATGTTGCACTCGTAAGCACCGTGGGGAGAAAAAATATTCATTTATTACTGCTATTGTGTTTGATTATATTACGCGTATCCAAAGGACTAAAATGAAATGTCATCTTTAATTCTCCCCTTACAGTAGACAATATCACCCTTTCTTCTCTCTTTCCAGAAACAGCTTGGAAGTCAATTCTTCATCTTCATTTTAAATCAGCCATACAGAGTAGAAGCAAGTGTGCATTAGGGACAGGGCAGAAGTAACAGGAGTCTGGAGATCTGAGCTCTGTTTCTGGCTCTGCCTTTAGCTCTTTGCAGTCTTGAGCAAAGTCATTTGACCTCTGGTCTCCACTCTCTCAGTTCATGAAATAGGAAGACCATTAGCTTCCTGCAGATGTCTCTAATAATTTGCCAGAATCATGTCTTGTCTAATCACCTGTGTTTAATATCTCTTAGGGTCTTGCAAAATCAGTGAAGGCTGAAGCAGCAAATTTTCCATGCAGCTGAAAATAAAATGCTTTTGGGAAGTTAAGACTTGAAGACTATGAAGAGTTTCTGAAGGGTCTAACCCAGGCCAGGAGAATGGGTCAGAAAGCCACTGGTGCTGTTCAGTGTTGTTAAATATTGATAAATAATCTATCTGATCCTGTCAGGAGAGGGAGGTGTGTTTGGGACAAAAGGCTGAACCCTGCCCTCAACACCTAGTCTGGTGCTGCACCAAACTGCTGGGGTGGAGGTCCAGCTGCACCCACTTAGTCTGTGCAAATGGAGCTGAGGATGAGCACCCAGACTGACGGGGAGGGAGTCTCAGGGAACTGCTCAGTGTTTTGCTCTTCCTGACTCCATTTCTAGGAGGAGGCTGAATTTGCAGTGGTTTGTAGTCCAGCTGAAAGGGCAGAGCAGAGAGTAAGTCTCTTCTTTTGTTGCCCTGTCGGGCTGAGCAGGAGTTTCCTGAGGACTGACTCTGAGCAGCATGGATGAAAGGCTGAACATCCCAGGGTGAGTTTCTGGGAGCTATGTGCTTTCTTGGGGGTGAGAGAAGGGAAGGGAAAATGTTCCCCTTGCTGGAAGTGAAGGGAAGAGTGCTTAGGCCACCATGAGCCAGGGCTGGGGACAGAGGGCCCTGTTATATCCTGGCTTCAGGCATTGAGGGCTTTTTGTAAAAAAATAATGTCTGTTTCTGAGTGGGCTTGGCAGTCCAGTGCTGCTGGAACAGAACTTTGAGGTCCGTTTGGCTCAGAGAGTGCAGGTCCATCGCCTGCCCCAGCTCTGGGTCTGGGACAGCCGGGGGCAGCTGTGGGGCAGCCCGGGGAGGCTGTGCTGAGCTGCAGTGCAAACTGCACCTCTGCCTCCTTGTGTGATTTGCTCCAGTGATTAATGACAGCGGCTGTTTAAAAACCTGGTGCCTCATTTGCAGTCTAAACTTGTCTGGTTACAGGCTCCAGCCAGGGGCTATTTATCTCTGTGTGCAGGCTCTGGAGGTGGGCACGGTGGGGGGAAGGGGTAGGTGCTCACCTGTGACTGGGGGCAAATGCCAGACACAAGATACTGTATTTTCCCAGTGTCTTGTAGGCAACATTTTTCAGCGGCAGCATCTTGCAGGGATTGTATTACCCTTGAGAGAAGAGGATCTCTGCCTTTGCAGACCCCCATGGGGAGGCCCTGGACCCTTAGAATACCCCAGCATGAGACCTGCTTTCAGTGATACATCAGGGCTGTCTTTGGTTGACTGCACAAACAGTGAAGGTGCAGAGGGAGTGTTGTGAGCTTGCAGGATCTGAGGGTAAAAAACTTAGACAGATGTGTCATCTTAAAAATTAAATCCCTCCTTGAGGTGTTTGGTGCAGAGAAGTTGCTTGCCCAGTCAGTGAGCTGCAACGGCCCAGGTTCCTCTGCAGCAAATGGTGTTGTGACACTGTTGCCAAATGGGGGATGTACAAGGGTTTTAAACACAGAGTCGGCTGCTTTACAGAGAGGGAGCCTTGCTGCTGCCTTCCTTCTTGGGATGCTGCCACTGCAAAACATCCACGTCCTTCTACAACTGCAAAAATGTTCCTCCCACCTGGGGTTGACTGTGCAATTCTTCAAGCCCAGGGCCATCCTGGATGATAAACCAAGAGGGTCTGCGGGTGGCAAAGGGAGTGTTTACATGTGAACAATAGGATCATGAAAGCTGGAAAAGATCTCTAAGATCATTGAGTCCAGCAGTCAACCTCACACTGTCATGTTCATCACTAAACCACTGTCCCCAATTGAGTGGTGCCAGAATGAGCAAGATGCACATGGTGAAGCAGATATCATTTTCTCACTGCTTACCTTGTGAATGAAGTGTCTTAAAAATGATTTATTTCCTACTTTACCTGTGAACGTGGCATCAGGCACTGGCTTTTGGGTATTTGGACTGCATTACGGAGCAGTGGGTTCCCTTCCACCTGGCTCTCGGTTAATCGGGGAGACGCATGGACTTATGCTGGGTGTGGGTGGGGACTGGGGCTCCCCAGGCGCTCCCTGCCCGTGGGATGCTGCCAGCTGTGCCCGGGGCAAGGCGCAACCCCGCGCGTTCCGTGCCCTGCGGAACCGCGGCTCCTCTGCCCCGGGCCGGGCGCCTGCCCCGACGGAACCCCTTCGCAGCGGGGTCTGCCGCGAGGCCTGGCAAGGGTTAACGCCGAAGCCCCACGCCCCCTTTGACGGAGTCGGGCCAACCTCGCCAAATTTGAAAAGGCATCCGGGGCTGAGTGTGCGCCCTGGGAGCACCGAGCCGCACTGGCCCCGGACCCCCTGCGCGGGCAACAGCCGCCGCCGCCGGGGCTCGGCTTGCCGAGGGACGGGGCTTCCCTTTGGGAGCCGGAGCAGCCATCCCTGTGTCCCAGCACCCCTGCCCCGTGCTCCCCGCTCCCGGGAGCACCTCCGTGCCGTGGGATCCCGCCGTGACCCCGGCCGGGGGAGCACGGTGTGGCCCCGCGCCCGCCGTGCAGTGTAAGAGGGAAGGGGGGAGGCGGCAGGAAAACCCCGTTCTTGCAAAAATGCAGCTCGCTCTTCTCTTGTCCTGGTGCTGCTGCCTCCATGGATGCGCGCTGGGCACCGGCTTCCTCTATCAATTCCCAGCATCAACCCTGCAGCACAACTACCCAGAGCAGAGCTCCGGCTCGCCGGGCAGCGGCTTCGCCAGTCGCCGGTGAGTAAGACCGGGACCGCCTCCGGGCGAGGAGGCTGCGCCTCGCCGGTGGCTCCGGGGGGACAAACGAGCACGGCCAAGCCACGGGCAGCGGTCCCTCGAAGGGTGCAGGGGCGTGCTGGGCTGCTGCCCCTCAGCCAGCCGGGCTGGGCTGCCCGCATCCTCAGTGGGGTGCGGGACGCTCCCTACCTGCCCGCAGCAGTGTCCGCCTCCTGGGGCAGAGAGGCTGGGGAATCGAGGAGCTGAGCTGGGGAAAATGACACCCGCAAACTCTCCCCCTGCCGCGCCCAGCCCGTCGGGGAGGGGAAGGGTCTTTGCCGGGGCTGCGTGTCCCTGCGCAGTGCGGAGCAGGAAAACCTCCTGAGCCGGGACACTGGGGATGCCGGCAGAGGGAACTGTTATAGCCCTCGGCTGCGAGGAGAAACTTGTTCAGCTCAACAAAGGAAAGCCCTTAATTACAGATCTCTCTTCAAGAGCCGCAAATTCCAAGTAGCTGTTTAAAACCAAACCTCCCACTCTTCTCCTCTCCCCCCACCCAAACCAAATTTCTTATAAACTTAATATAAATCAGGTTTGATTTACTGTATTTTACTGCTTCAGTAGAGCAAACAGTTTAGGCTTCTCCCCCTCCCCTCTGTTTTCTCTGGGTATTTCTCTAGAGGTGAAACAGCTGTTCAGATGAATGAGCTGCACTGTATAAAGCAAGAGAGTGGCTTAACCTGATTCCAGTTGTTCTTGAATTTCACTTTTTTCTTTTTTCCTGTCATTCCCTTAAATGGGGACTTGAGATTTAATATTCAGGGCTCGTCCATTCTGTTTCTACCTCTTCTCCTTCTCCCTTGCTAATACTAGTCTGCGTGAATTGTGCTGCTGTGGAGGAGGGCTTCTGTTAGCACTGCTTATTTGGGTTGGGGACCGGGAAAAGGCATGGACACCGTGGATTTGCGTGTCGGAGGTGCAGGGGCGGGCACCAGCTCTGTGCCTTGCACGGGGCTCGCATATGGCGCGGATTTCCCCCCGAGGGGGGGTGGCTTTGTCCGCTGCGCTGTCAGACAGGCCTGGGGCTGCAGGGGGTGTGATGTTAAACTACAGCAACTGTCAAAGGGTTTGAAACGGCAGAAAATTATAGGAGAGTAATGGGATAAACCTATCCCAGCTGGATCTCTTCCAAGGTACCCCCTTCCCAAAGCATGAGCTGCAATGAGAACCACATGTCATTTGTCTTACATATCTATTAGCCTGCAGATCTTTGTTCAGAGCTACCACGCTTACATAAGTGTGGACTCTGCTCACCAAAGACCTTCCCCAGTTCACACTCTTGCACAGTTTTCCCATGCCTCAGTGGGTTGGATAGCTGATGCTTTGTCAGGGGAACGTGTCCCTCTTCAAGTCTATAAAGCGTTGTGTAAAACCACATAAACCTGATTTAAACAATGATGTTGGGGAAGGCTGGTAGATTTTTTAAATTTATTTTTTATGTCCGTTGGAACTTCGCCATGTGAGAAGCTCCCATTCTAGTTTAATGCAGAGGGCGAAGTAAAAAATTGAAGGGAGGAAAAAATCACCAGTGGATGTTGTGAAAGAAAAATTCAAGTGCTCAGTCAAATATCACACGTTGAAGCAATCTTTGTATGTTTTAATTTCCCCTTGAGTGGTGAAGTTTTGTTGTTGGCAAATGTCTAACAGCTTCACTTTCTGATGGGAAAATCTGTGTGGGAAAACTTTCCCCAGCCACAGTGTTGGACTTTTGAGGGAAGTCTCCTGCTGGGTGTAGCTTCAGGTTGGGATAGCTGGACTTTCCTGGATTTAATATGCTCCGTGATAGGAATGAGGCTTTTGCTCCAAGTCTGACATGGATCTATGTGGGTGCGAAGCCTTTTTTCAAGGACTGAATCAGAGTGGTATAGACTGTTTTTTATACTGGTCAGTGTCCCTTTTGCCATCAAAACAGGGGATCTTGGTAGCATCTGATCTGTGAAGCAACAGTGGCTCCATCACAACAAAGCTTTCTGGCCACTGCCTTGGAGAGGCTGTGGAGGACACAAGATGATGGGAAGGTGATTGCTATTCCTGGCACTATGTGGCCATTCTCACTTTCTTTTCTTCAACCTTCCCAGTGTGTGCTTTGTCCAGTGACTCCTGGCACTTTTCCTGAGTTAAAAATAAGCAGGGACAGAGCCTTGAAATTCCTGCTGCAGCTCCAGGTGTTGGTACATGGCAGCACATACTGATGTGATGCTGTACAGTTGACAGGTTTCCTTGATACATGACAGACCATGATTCTGCAGTTGTCTTTTCCTGTCCTTGATCAACAAGTGATTCAGCTGTTTGGGAATCTGCTATCAAGTTATTTTTAAAAATTAACTTGTGATAAGAGTTATATTTCTACAAATGGAGAAGTTCCCAGAGTCCTTTGTGCTGATACAGCCCTTGGTATCTAGGTTAAAGGCTGGCTCAGAGATGGGCCCTTGAGGCTCTCTGAGGACTGCTGGACATGTTTCCTGCCAGAAAAATATGGCCCTGGACAGTGTAAAAAGCTTGAGGTAGTGGTGAAGGGAAATTTGGAGGAAAAAATAGAATTATTCACATTCTTCAAAGTGAAGCCATGGAATACTTGTTCTTAAGGAATGATGTGTTGTTTCTTTTTTCTTTTTTTTTTTTTTTTTAAAAACGAATATTCTATCTTCTGGTTGGCTTCTGTTGACAAGTCTTGGTTATTAGACCAAAGATACTTGCAGTCCATCTTTGCATGTGATTGAATTGCTTTGAACTTTTGATGTGCAAGTGCTAGTGATTGAAATCCAGGCAGCAGTGTCTGCTGGCATTGTATAGACTGCAACAGCCTCACAGTTTAGCTTGAAATTCCCATTCAGTGCATGCATTTTTGAACTTGCTGCTGTGTTAAGGCGATGAATGGGAAGTGGGCCTTACTGGAAGCATAAGAATGGAGGGGCTGCCTGCCAAGGAGAAATCATCCTCCAAGCTTTGAGAAGCTTTGCTAACTGAGTTAAGGGAAGTTTGTTCCCATGCTGGAAGTAGTTCAGTTGTCAAAGAACGCCTGCCTCTGTGTTAGTTGTCTTTGGAGTTGATGTTCTCCCAACTCCTCATTCTACTTTCCTGTACTTTCTAATTAGTCATGCACTGAGCCCTTGTGAGCTTAATTGTGGGAGTCAGAAACTTCTGAGAGTAGATGCAGGGCTTAGACTGGAAACCTCTTTGGATGAGAAGTGGAGGTGGCTGAAAGAAAAGCACAAAACATGAACCCAAAACAATGTAGGATGGTAATTTTTTTTACCGGGATCATTACACTACCATCACAAAAGTCATCTGGGGTGGATGCAAATCCAACTGTGGTAGTTAGGTCTTCAAAACACTCCTCAGTCTAAAAACTTCTTCCTGTTAATGAACATTAGAACCATGGTGTTACAAATAACAGGACTGTACGAATAGGTATTCTTATCCACATTCTAATGGTAATTACACTTTTGGTCACAGTAATTCCCAGTGCTTCCTACAGCAGTGATGTTTCTTGAGGATGGTTATGGAGAGGAAAGTAATATCTGCCAGATGAAATCTGCAAGTGCAATATTTGGTTGCCAGGCTTTCACATGGAAGGCCAGGTGACCTTTATCCATTTCTAGTTGTACCTCAGAGCACAGCCCAGGAGAGCGAGACCTGGGTTCCAGTTGCTCCTTTACCAATGGTTTACTTCATGTCAGAGGGCACATCACTTTGCTGTGGATTCCATGGAATAATTAAACATGCTCTGTCAGCTGCTTTGACATGGGAATGATATTTAAACAGACATCAGCTTTCCAGTACTGCAGCTTGTCTTGCTTCCCCAAGAAAACCAAAGTGTTGGTGCTTGAAATATGTTGTCAGTTATTCCTTGAGGCTACCAGTTTCCTAACAGGTCACTTGAATGTCTGGCTCTTAAGATTGAGATGTCTGGGTGGACCTCTTCTTGGTAAATGTGTTCTTTCCAAAATAACTGCCTGTGTTGTGCCTGGCCCTAGAGCTATGCATGTGCTAGGCTGGAATTGCCCCTCCCCAGCACAGCTCTACTGTAATGTAGCAACCTCCAGCCTCTCAGGTGAGGTTTTAGTGCTTTTAAGTACTGTGGGTCTCTTTATGTGATAGAAGCCTGTTCTTAATACTAAAAAGTGATCTATGAATAACTATCCCTATTTATACAGTCTGTCAGAATGCTTTCAGAATGTGTATCTGGAGTTTTCCTGATGGATTCTTATTAATTCTCTCCTCACTACAGAAAGATGACTTGAACCTTATTTCAGCCTTAAATTCTGAACCTCTCGTGACTCTTAAGTGGGTGTGGAATATAAAACTATACATATTGGCCAAATGTGGTTCTCTCTGCTTTTAGTGACAGGATCTTGTTCTCTGAGTCATTCCCTCCATCACCTAATAGTCTGCTCATTGCCTGAGGTCCCTGGTTTGCTGTGGACTGCGAGGATGTCAAGCAAACAAACTGGGATTTGTGTCATGCTGAGTCCTCTGCTCTAATTTCACTTTGAAGTGCCCGACCCAGGTAACCAAGAGGTCAGAAGGTCTTGAGCTCATCACCAGACCCTGGAACTATCTGGTGTTTGTTCCCTGGACTCTGCAGCCATATGACTTGTGGGGTTCAGGGCTGTAACTTTGCAATGCAATTAGCAGTGGAGCCAATGGTAGTGTAAGGGTCTGGTGACACTGGAATGGCTTTTAAAACCAGATGTGACTGTAGCTACTGCAGTAAATTGTATTCCTGTAGGAAATCTACTGTCCTGTCTTTGCAGCTGCTTGTGTGAATGATTTCCTTTAGGTAGGTTTCATTTACCAGCTCAAATGGAAAAAAAAGGGAGCAGAAAGGCAAAACAATGGGTGCCACTGAACTTGTGTTCCCCTTGGATAAATTAACAAATGTTTCTTTCAATAATCCTTATTTTTTTAGTCTTCTCAAAGTTGAGCTTGTTAGTGTGCTAAAGTCCTGGTGGAAACAGGTCAGGTTAGAAATGTGACAGCTTTGCTTGGGGAGTGCTTCTGAGACAGTGGGATCATAGAGTATTTACTCACATCTTTGTTTTGTTGGGCTGTGTTTTGATAAAGGGGGAAAAATGAAGAATGACTTCCAGATAATGATGAAGAACTGAAAGCAGAGAGTGCTTTAGGTCTTCTAGGTCAGGGTAATGGACCCTTTCCTACATTAGACCTCCAGCATGTCTGGAAATGTTACTGGTTTATAAAGCATAGATGCCTTTCCTGTAGGATAATACAAAAATTTATCCAACTGCATTTCTGAAATATGCACAAAGCTCTTGACTCACTTTTAATTAGGCAGATCTAGACAGTGCTTAAATTTACTTCCACTGAGGCATAATGTTTATTTTGAATCTTTGATCATACAGCCAGCCCGTGCCAACTTAGATATCGCAAAGATTCTGTTGAAGATAATAGCTGCAAATTGAAAAAAAAGGCTATTGCTACTAATTTGGTTACTGTCCCACATTTTTCATCTTTTTATATAGTTGAATAATACTAAATCTCTTCCTTAGTGTAATCATGCACAGTGTAGCACTCATCTGGATTAGAGTCCTTAGTGCTGCAGAAACCAGCAAGAGTAGGAACTGTGATACTGTTCCTTATTGGTTTTGTTCCTTACCTCCCTTTTTTTGGAGAAATGATTGTTTGTTGGTGTGTAATTTATTACATGCTTTAGGTGCTTTGGCTGGTTTTGTCAAGTAATGTTTTCCTCCTCTTGGAATTGAACAGATGTCTAAGTGAAGAGTGTGCCTGGGTGGAAGTCTTGCCTGTAATGTTTAGGCCTGGCTGTTTGAAAATAGCTGAATCTTTTGGGGAGGACCAACAAATAGGGAGCTATTTCAGGTTTTAGATTCTTTTTCAGCTTCTAAAGCTGGGCAATTATATTTCTGGCAAAGAAATAAGCCTCTTCTATCTGTCTAGAAATTGCTTTCACCCAGAGGCCCACACAATGGATGCCTCTGAGACAAAAGCTGAAGGCAGCTTCACAATGTTTCATGTTTGGAACAGATCAATCTCCTCTTCCATACTGATGTACTTTATCTGGAAAAGAGAATCTGCCACTCAAAATTGTAATAGTTGTTTTTAAAACTGAGAAGAGAAGGGATCTGTGAGATTCTCTTATTTAGAACCCTTCCCTTTACCTCTGTGGTTTGCTTTGTGTCTCCTGTCCATCCTCCCAGAGCTGAGTAAGGCTGTTCTTATCCAGCCACCTGCCTTTGTGCTGAGCAAACAAACCATCTGTCAAAACATTAAAGCTAATGTGAGGTACCACTGCATAGAAGGGACCAATTCATGTCCAATATTGACATCAGGTTATGTAGTCAGATGTCTTTTTAATCAATTCCACTTTTTCTGCCCCTAGGAACTGGGTGGAAGGGATATTCGTTGCAGCATTTGTGCTGGATACAGGCATGTGTTTGCTCAGAGCATCTCAGAAATGCCAGCACAGTGAAATCATGAGGCAGGGGAGTATTCCCTGGATGTGGTTGTGTAACCAAGTTGTACTGAGTCTGTAGAGTTAAGAACAGGTCCAGTTCTGTTTCGTCTGGATGTGCCCCCGCCTCTTCTGTGTGTGTATGTGCACTCTGGAGAGGAGGTCTGTTTGTCTCTGCAGATGGACAAGACTCTTGATTCCTGATTTCCACTTTTTAATGGAATAAAAAGACCAAGGACATGGAAAGAGTGTGCCTTATAAAGGCAGTATAGGACAAGGTGTTTCATGAAAGATGCCTGTCTCATGCAAGGGCAGTTTTTGGGGGTGGACTGTGAGGAAGGGGCACAGTAAATTTGGCTGCAGGACCTGAGTACTGAGGTTCTTGGTTTTCTGTATGAGAAATGGGAACAGAATGCTCCTTACCCTGTGCATGTTGGATATTAAAGCTGTTTAGGACTAAGAAAAGGCAGCAGCATAGGTGCAAAATGAGCTAAGTACTCCTTTTGCCCTGTTGTGATGACTTTGTGAGATGGAGTTGCTCAGTTAAGGCACTACACAAAAACTTCCCTTCTTGTCTGTGGCTTGTTTTGTGCCTGGGGTCAATCAACATCTGCTTTTTCCCTACAGGACTTTGCTTAGTTGTTCAGTAGCGTGGTGCTGGGAGCTCTCAGCCTAGCTTGAGCTGCTGCTCCTGGGGAAGGGCTGGGGGCAGATGGGCTGGTGGATGACATAACGTCTCCGTGCTGGGCTCCCGTTGGCCCGGGGTGGCTGTGCTTGCTGGGGTGTGGTAGCCCTGAACGGAAGGGCAGACATTTCTTTTTTGCTGTGTGCTGCTTAGCCCTTATTAAACTCAGATGTTCCTAACCCCTTCCTCCAGGCTCTCATTATTGCCGTAAACACAGCAGAGCACAGGGAGCTTTTTCAAATCCTCATTTGAGGCAGCAATGGGTGACAGCTCTCCCCACATGAATTTAACACTCCAACCCGAGGGAGATCCTGCCTGTGTTTCCCCTAAAGAAAAAGACTTTTTCATCTGATGCCACTTCTCTTGTTCCTGCCTCGGGTTGCTTGGCTTCCTGGCTTTCTTCTTGCCTGATTCTGCCTTGTGTTTCCCTAGAACCTGTCTGGTTTCTGCCAGCCTGCCCAATGTGGGCTGTCTGGCTGCTCGTCTCATCACTGTATCTCGTTCAAATGTTGAATTGTGTGCATTTTCAGTGGCAGGGAAAGTGATACCAGCTAAAGTAAGGTTTCTGTTGCTGTGCTAGGATGAGTCAAAAAGGCTCTCCTAGAAGAAACACCTAGATCTGCCTGTCAGCAGGTCTGTATCTCAGCTGTACTTGTTCCAGATTTACTGTGTGCTTATAACAGAATATTATATTGCAGCTTTCTGTGGAGAAAGAGAGGAGAGACTGCCATGGTAACAGGACCTTAGATGCTTCCTACCTATGAACCACAACTTCACCCAGCATGAGCTACTGTACCCCTGCGGGGGAACTTAGGAATCCTTGGTATCTCTGAATATAACCCACTAACTTTGAGGTAAATCCAGGCTATTTATAACTTGCTTGTATGCAGTTCTCCAAGGACTATATCCATTGCAAATCTACTTAGGAGTCTCAAATATCTCTCCATTTAATATAACTCTTCTTTGAGCTGAGAAATTCTTGGCCCAGTTGAGGTATCAGAGCTGCTTTGTGCGTAGCATTGGTTTGGTAAAAGCTGTGTTCCTGCAAGAGCTCTGAAGATCTCTGTCAGATCTTCTGTATGACTTGTTCTCGTGACGTTTGTGTCTCACTCTAGTCTTGTGTTGTCCTTGTAAACTGAGCTAAAGAACTCTTGACAGTTCAGAACCAGGATATGGCAAATGTTAGGAAGGTCATTGCCATTTTGATGCTGTATTTAGTCACTGGCTGCTAAGTTTTCTTTTGGAAATTTAGGCTATCCTAAGACACTTAAGGATGAGCTACCTTGTTGCAAGGTTCTCAAAATCCGGCCCCTTGAGTCTCTGGCTTGGATAAATTATCCTTCACAAGTTTCTGGCATGTGGGGAGGTACAGAGAGCTTTTCTCAATCATGACTTTACATCTCCCAGAAACACTGATTTAATTAGTGGTCACTGCAGATTTGAGGTGAACTTTTTATACAGCTTTTAATAAACTTAGAGCTAAAATGGCAGTGCCCCTTAGAACCGAGCTGTCAGCTTGTGTCTGTCACTGGCACCAGCAGTACAGGACAGAGAAAATCTGATATGCTTAAGCTTCAGTATTTCAACATGGCAAACCCTGCTAACCTAAACACTGAGGGGGGAGTCGCATTCTTTGCTATGCCTAATCTCTGTATTTTGTTAAACATGCATTCCTGCCAGAACTTTATTGGACAGAACAATAGTGACCAGCTGGGCAAGTGACCCTGGCTTTTCTGGTCGGCAGAGGAATTCAGCATCTGAGAAGTTCAGATTCTCATGTGCAGCTTAAAGTGATCTGGATTTAGTTGCTTTTAATTATTAGCTGGCTGATTCATAAGGCTTTGTTTTCCACCCTCTTTCCCAAGAAAAAGACTATTTCCTTAAATGCTCAGTATATATTCTATACAGCAGCACAAAGTCTGGGAACTGAGACTTGCAAGTTCTCGCTCACTTTTCCTTCCCCAAAATAAAATGGGAATAGTAATACTTCCCTTCATGTAAGGGGAGGCTCTGGGGAGTATTTCACTAGGGTGTGGTTATATCTTAGAGGGAAAGCTACAAAATCCCAAGTATTGTATACGAATTTATGCTGAAGTTTATCATAAATCTATGAATGATAATACTTGGCTTTTGTATAAACTTCCACTCTTACAGAATAGAGGTCATTGTGCTCCCTGTTTACTGCACCTCTCCGAGTCTGGATGACTGAAATTGGTCTTTGGGAGTAATTCTTTGCTTGAGCTCTGCAGAGAAGGATTAGTTTGGCGGGGATGCTGAGGGGTGGGAGAGGGAGGTGCTGAGCAGGGCAGACTGGATTGAGCAGAGCAGAGGGCTGGGTGATGGCACAGGCTGAGGGGCTTTCCTGTCCCCAGGGTGGTTTTTGGGAGCCTGGATGTGGGACATACCTTTAGAAGCAGCACTGACCAACGGGCTCAGGACACAAATGCCTGTGGCAATGGGTGTGACCCACGAGCACCAGCCTTGGAGCAAAGGCAGCTCTGGGCTGTGATGCTGCAAACTTTCCCTCTTCCCATCTGAAGTGCAGCAGAGAGCAAAAAGGCAAATTGGCTCTGTAGGATGTTACAGTGCTTGGCTTAATGCTGCTGTAAATCAGCATAACCTGCAGCAAAAGCTTTAGTCTCCCTGCAGTGTATTTCAGGATACAGCACCGAGCCAAAGGGTTTAAACTATCACACAGTAAAATGCTGTCTCTGGGGCAGCTGTTACTGGAAGTCACTAATGTATATCACAAATGATACAAAAATTTTGGATTACAGAGTGGTAGGAATTCTTAGGCTGTCGGCCTGTGGATAAGCTTTGAATGAGTGTGCATTGCAAGCAGAAATAATAGGATCTCATATTGCCAAGCACTAGAAAAATACTTGAGGCCTGATACTGTAATTAAAAGTCTGCTAAAACCCTTGCAAGACCTCTGCAACCAAACCCATTGGAAATTTATTTCAAGAACCACAGCAACATACTAATTTTCTTGGGTAATGTCCTTTGAAACAATCAAGCTCTCTAATTATGTCTGTCAGACCTTGCCAAGTGGTTCTTGGCATCTGAACTAGAAGGTTTTCAAAGTAGCTTCTGCAAATGACTCTGGAATTTTGCTGAAGGTAAACTTTTTGCTCCCAGGTACCATTTGGAGAAGTGGCTGCAAAACTTTTAGGAAGGTTATGATGAAGCTGTGTATCTCTACAGTGGCTGGGAAGAAGGGGGAGAAAAGAGCAAATTATAGGAATCCTCCCAACTTTTCTCTTGAATTGAATGCAGCTAGAAATGGGATTCATTTGTGTCAGACATTTCATAAAATGGTGAAATGGTGTTCTGGCTGAGCCTGGGAGTCATCTTGTGCTGCCTGTGTCTGGGTGATGGATTGGATCTCGGCATCCCCGTGGAGGCAAGGTTGGCTTTGCAGGGCATCTCCATGAGCTCTGATGTCTGGGGGTGGTTTGGGAGGTTTTTTTTTTGTTGTTGGTTGGTTGCCTTTTTTTAACCAACCAGCCAAAAAACCAGCATCAGACCCCATACAAACATTTGACTGGAATCCCACTCTTCCCCCAGGCTTGTGGCTCAAATGTTGCCAGTTACAGCTGGATAGGTGAACAGGCTGTTCTCATGGACATACCTACAGCAAGGGGAACCTGTTCAAGAGTTGTTCTGTCACTCCATGCTCTGAAGTTCTACCAACCTGAGAGTGGTTTCAGGTGAAACTCAAACCATTTTCCTGCTGGGATGTGAGTCCATCACAGCCATTTAATGTGATGTTCAGCACTGCAGTGTTCATATATCCTCCTATACCCACTTAGAAATGGCTCAAGTGAGTGCTGTGCCCATGGCAGCTGCTGGCTTTGCTTCCAGGATGGCTGAATCTGGCACTATCCTTTGCTGAGACAATGCATGGAAAAATTTCTCCAAGCTATAGGGAAAGGTGTAGAGGAAACCTCTCATGTATGTTTGTATGAGGGAGGAAAAACCACAAACAAGTTTGAGCTGTGGTGTGTGAAGGCTGTTTGTGTACACAGAGCAATAATAAGCACAGATTGTTACTGTGTGTCACTCACAGGTTTGCTGGTTTGCCCTCAGCCAATAAAGCCACAATAAGATGTTCTTCCCAAACTACGAAGAAGATACCAGAAATACAGAATAACTGCCACCCATTGGTAAAATTCAGGTCATAATTGCTTGTTTTAATCAAACTTCTATCTTTCATGCTCGTGTTGCTCTTCATCCTCTGATGGAAGAAACGTGTGTAAATAGAAGAAGAGGAAAAAACCTTCATCTCTCTTTAATGATTTTGCCTTGAATTTGCCCCAAGCTTTTTAAAGTGTTGTATGTATAATGTATTTAGTGTCAGCCACTCCTTTGCACACACAGACTGAGACTATCTCCCCAATAACTCCAGACATTCCCATTCCCAGCAGAACAATGAGGGATGCCTGTGAAGCATTTGCTTTAGGAGTTTGCTTCATTTGTGGGCATCAGTTTGCACCTTCACCAATTTGTGGTTAAAATGCTTTATGTTGTGGAGTTTTGCACTTTGCCATGGTGGAGCAGTTTGGTTGCTCTGCCCTTTTGCATTCACAGATAACTTTTAACAAACCACCACCAAAGAAATCCTACAAACCCCCATCTAATGGAGTTTGCTGTACGACTGTGCACAGAACAGGGCAGGAATTTTTCTGACCAAATGCCTGTGTCTCTCCTTCAGACCTCCTGCTGTCCCCTCTCTTGCTCAGTGCTGCTTTCTCCCCATCCGGTTTCCCACGTGTGTACTCGGGAATGTTTCAAGGCAGTGTTATCATTCCTAAGGAATCTACTGTGCGTGCACAGGCCATGGAGGGTTTTTTTTCAGCTGTTATTACTTGGCCAAATCAGACCCATTTTCCACCTGGATACCAAAATGTAGATCTCCTCCCTTCCAAACAGAGGCTTCCAAAGCACTGAGGCACTAAAGCAGTTTCTTAGATTGCTCAAGAATTTTTTAATAATAGAGAAAGGTGTTAGTGTTTCCATTCACAAGAGAAAGGCTTTCTTTTTTTAAGCTCTTTTTATTTCTAATGAACTAACTGGGTTGCAGCAGGGTTTAAGAGGAGAATACAAATAATTGTTCTTGGCTAGAAATGAGGTATGGGGACTGCTTCCAAAACCAGTGGAAGTTGTGTTAAAAGCAGAACAAACCTTTTACATTGAAAATAGGTAGGTAGAGCACTTAGTTTCTTGCTGTCTCTTTACAGTCTGTCTGTGGACAGATATCAAAGTGCAGTGAGTTCTGTGTGATTAAAACACACCATCTGCTGAACAGTGAATTTAAAACTTGATGAGGCAACACCGGGTGCTCACTAGCAGGGGTTTGGGACTACTGTGTGCAAGGAGCTGAGCTACAGCAAATGCTATGGGGTTATTTTTTATGGCATTGGACGGGTGCAGTCAGGAGAGTGTAAGAGTAGGAGTGTGGAGGAAGGTGAAAAGGAGGCTGCTGCTGCAGCAGGTTGTTGTGCCTGGAACTGCCTCATTCAAGCTATGCTAGAGTTGCAGGGAGGTTTCAATGAGGGATCTACTTAGTGCAGAGGAGGCTCTTGGGAAGGGCTGGGGAAGTGTTGTAGAGCAATTCACTGCATTTAGATGGGCACTGGGAATGGCTGGCTTGAGAGTGAGGCAAGGAAGGAAAAGATATGAACTAACCACCCATGGATGTGGACATGTGTTTGTAAAGGCTCTTGCTAGTTTGCCATGCTAATGGTGGCTTTTAAGAGTTTTAGCCTGTGCAAGTTGTTAAAGCTATTGATATATCCTCCTGCCTTAGCTCTGATCTTGCTCTCAATATGCCCTTTCATCAGAACTGGCTGTTGTAAAGGGCAAACTCAACTCTGATCACAGAACAGATCTCAGTTCTGATGTTCCTACTTCCCTACCCATTAAACTCCCATGGGTGTGACTGGAACAATAGGATTATTTTCCAAATTATTTTTTATTGTAGTTACGCCCAGGACAGCCTTGTGCCAGACATGGCAGACATGGAATAAAAAGTTTTCAATTTGAATAGCAAATTAACACACAGGCTTTGGGGTTTGTTTTTCAGGCTGATTAACACTTTGAATACCCAGGCTGAGAGGTTTTCCAGGGCTTTGTTTTCGCTGAACTGGGTCTTATGTGGCTCATCCTGGGGATCTCTAGATGGGCTGGAGGTAACAGCCTGATTTATCTACTGCACACAACACAGCCTGGTGTTCAGATGACCTGACACATTGGTAGAGCAGTTACTGGAGAAAAGTGCTTTGCTCTTGAGGTTCTGGTCAAGTTAGTGGGGTACAGCTATCCCCAAAGGATCTTCCTGGAGCACCAGCAGGAGTCTTGTCTCAGGCCTGGTACAAATGCTGGCTCAGGGGTACCTGAGCTTCAGCTGCCTGAGTGAACACAAGAGGCTAATCTGAGAAGTCTAAAAGGAAGAAGAGAAATTGTTGATCTCAAAGTAAAATAAGAAGTTGGATTTGTCTAGACTGACCAATTGTTTCTAATCACCTCCTCCACAGAGGAGACATTAGAAAACTAGGATTTTCTTGTGCTTAAGAAAAGGCTGTTCCCTTGGTGGTTTCAGTGGGGTTGTTGTCACATCTGGCTCACTTTGGCAGTCACCTGACCCAGGAGTGATGTGCAGTGCAGTGAGCCTGCTATACCTGCTGCAGCTTCACTCTGGAAGAGGTGCCTTTGGCTCATGAACTCCTGTTCCCAACAGAGATGGGCAACCACACAGTAGGTCACTACTTAGACATGTCTGCTGTGTAGTCCCTTGTGCACCAGAGCCCACAAATTCCTTTACAAGTTGCTGACCAAATTGAAGACCTAGACTGAAACAATTGTAATGCACCACAGAAAAAGAGAAGGGGGCACGTGGAAGAAGTGTTGCTAGAAGAGTTGTGGGTTCAGTTTTCCTGACACAGCTGTTTGTGCAGCTATTTACAGTTACATCCTAAGACTTGTGAATCTGAAGGTTATACTTTGATCTGGTTTTTGATACCTTTTGGGGCTCACTGCTTTGAGGGTCGAAAAACATAAGGAAAACACATCTGCATTCCTTTAAAGAGAAAGCAGTGTGCTGTCTGCAGGATCTCTTTCAATATGTATTTTTTCTTTCTAGCTAACAAAAAGATGTACCTGTCTCCAGTGGCAGCAATATCCGAACTGTTCAGCACCAGGAAAAACCCAAAACGTGTGTATTACCTGAGCAGATTAACATCATGCAGTAGTAGGAAGCAATGACTTGATCGTGCCATCCTGATTTTTTTTTTTTTTGATAGACTCAGCGCTGTCCTTTTGACATTGCCTTTTGTTCTTGCTGTAGTTTGTGGTTTTTGGTGCCAGTATAATGCTAATGAAAAACACTGCTTCACTTTGGGCCAAGTGCCTGTGTTGCTGTCATGCATGTGGCATTCATTGCTGCTGGTAAGTGATGGGAGTTTGGCTGAATGGGAGGCACAAAGATGCTCTGTTGACTGTACAGAGCTCTATAAGCAAACAGCCAAAACTAATTTGGGAGCAGGCCCTGTCCAATCCCTGCAGACTGGCTGCTGATGCAGATACAGGCTCTGTAGGGCAAAGGGTATGACTTTAGGAGATGCTGAACCAGCAGGAGCCTGATTTGTCCCTTTTGGAGGAGTGAATTGTGCAAAGTGTTTTGTTACAGTGTAATGTGGCAAAGGGAATTGCAGACAGCTATGGGCACTGCCTTTGCCCATGGTGGAGGAGCAGCTGTAGCCACAAGAGGAGCACTAGTGAAGCACAGGATGCCCTGACAGGATCAGTGACTCCTTATACCTGTCTGCCTAACGTTTTCCTCTCTGCAAAGGTTTTGAGGATGAGCAGGTGTGTGTCAGTGCCCTGTTCTTCTACTTCAAATTCACACTCAACCTTTTGCTAATTCAAAATTAAAGTTTAATTCTGAATGGATTTTTGTAAACTTAGATGTACTGACTCTTATCAAAATTAGTCTGGTGCTATTAATGAGGATCAGGGTCACTGCCTCAGCTGGATCAGTTCTAGATCAGACCCTCAGAGGAAAATACAGACAAGTATCAAATGTAGACTTGGACCACAGGGATCTCTTTTGGACAAATAGTTGGTGTGCCAAATCCCAGCTCTCTGCTTTCAATCAAGATCTTAAGGATTTTTTTTTTTTCCACAATCCCACCCCTCTTTTCAAGGTCAGGCTTTTTAGGAATGAACAAACCAGTACTATGGATGTATTCACAGTATGGAGGTGTTAGACCTATCTACAACCATGTTATCCAGCTGTGCAAAAATGTTTAGACTCAGGTTCTTCTTTTGAAAAGCTCTAATTCAAGCAGCTTTCATGTTGCAAAAATGACATACTTGGTTGTAATTGTGCATGATTTCCACGCTGCATGGATATCAAATGCCAAATTCCATCAAGTCAGTCTAATTTAACAAAGACAGATTCCATGGATATTTTTGTACATTTCCTCTTTCCTCCCTCTGTGAACACTGGAAATGACTGTCTTCTCATTGATTGTGATAAGCTCAGGGGAAGGAGCAGCAAAACATTTTACTGTGTAAAAGAATGTCTGTAAAAGCAAAGAACTTCAAAGGAGTGAACCCCCCTTTTTATTTCTGAACACTCAGTCATGGACTAACTTCTTTCATTTCCATGCTGAAGGTAATTACGGTTCAGGTCAACCATATTTATGGTTTGATTCAGTTGGAACATGTCACTGGCAAAGTGAGAGGAGATGGGTGCTGGGTATAAATCAGAGGGACTTCATGCTGGAGGAATATTCCTTGTGTCTTCTCAGCCCTCTGCCCTTATGTGCACAGGAACAGGTCTGCAGGCACAGAGGGGCATGTTGTGAATGTGATCAATTTGTTTCTGGTACTACCTGTCTGATCAGTGTTTAAATCTTCATCTGCCTCTGTTCTATCCTGCATTAGTATCAGTGCTGATGCTCTGATGTGAATCAAGGGTGTGTAGTAGGTGAGTTCTTCCAGTTCTCAGCTGGAAGGTGCCTTGTGAATGAGTTTGAAAGTTAGAAGAGGAGTGTTCTCATGGCTGAAGGAGCTGAATGTGGCTCAGGGGAGTTGGATTCCCTCCTTGTCTCTGAAGAAGAGTTGCACATGTGTTCCATAGTATTTAGCAATTCTGCTTCTAGGTGTTTAATAATTCCAATAGGGAGAGGTTTTCCCTTAGCTGCTGTAACTTCAGTGGCTGCAGGAGGATAAGGTGAAATCTTTTGCAGTTTCCTATGGATTGAAGAAAGCTCAGCCCTTGAGGTAATGCTTTTAGGGTCATCCCTGCACAAAACAAAGCAAGGGAAGCACAGCTAAATGTGCTTGGCTGCAGAACTTGCTGAAGATTGAAGCTGTTGTGCAGACTGAACTGTGTTTTCCTCCTAAGGTAAAGATTCCTCCAGGACTAAGCTCCCTCCAGCAGGCTCTGATAATCCACTTTGTGTGGGAAAACTTAAGGCTGTTATTGGCACGTGAGTATTTGAAGTGCGCTAAGCACAGAACGTATTGCCCCCCTGGGGAAGGGTTATGCTATTGGGAGGTTCCTAAATAAATTGTCCCATCTTACTCTGCTAGCCAGAACTTATTTTTATGGCCACTTTGTTCAGACTCCTATTGTGGGGGTGGAGTGCTGGTGTGTGCAGAGAGATTGGAGTTCCTTCCAATCTTTGTCTGACCAACATAGCAGAGTGGGGGACCTGGAACTTAACTTGTTCTTGTTCGTGCCTCTGGCTCTCTGCTGCTTCAAATGGCTGCTGCTGTCTGGCTTCAGAAACACCAGCAGCCTTCCAGTTTTGTTCCTTTCCCCAAATGAATGGGCTGTTACAAAGATTTTTCTCCTTTTTTTGCAGGAGTCAGGGTAACCTCTATTAGTGACTATGAAGTGCTCAGTGGGAGTAAGGCACGCGTAAAACATCAGTATTGACAACAAGATTACTGTGGCTTGTCATGGCTTCTGACTTGCAGGCCTCTTAAAACTTTGTAACAGAGGAGCAGAATCTGCTTTGGACTGAACCCTGCAATATATGCTTGTGTACAGCCAGCCCCTCGCCCCTGCCCGGTGGTCTCTCACAGATTCCTTAGCAATGGTCCGTCTGTCTACAGGCCTGAACCAATCCATCAGCTCTGAACTTTCCAATAATGTGGAGACTGCTGGTTACAATTGAATTTTGTAGCTGGCTCTTTGCTGGACAACGAGCTGGATGACAGCCTTGATCCTAAAACCTAGTTACCTGGGGAGAGCATGAATACAGCCAAGAACAGGGGAAACTTAAGCCCAACTTGGCTTTTAGCTGAGCTTTCCAGTAACATGTGATGGGATTGTTTCCTCTTTAGCCAGGTCACAGCAGAGTAATCTGGTCACAGCCAACTGAATTAGCTGGTAAACTTGATCCTGATGAGAGTCAAAGCACATTCAGGGAGGTGTGTGTTTGGGAATAAGAAAGGAATAATATAGTTTTATAGAAGTGGATGGTTCAGGAAGAGATACCCCAGAGAGCCTGGCAGATTTTGAATCTGGATTTCTTGCATATAGAGGGCAACTTCTACTCCTGGCCTCAGGGTAATATATAAATAACTAACCCCTCCTAATACTGGGCTCCAGCACACAGTGTATGGATTGCTGTTCTGGCAGAGCAAATGGGATGCTGTACTATTTACACAGAGAAAAGGGCACAGTTTGCTTTCATTGAGTCAGAATGGCAACTTTTTCCCAGTGAAAGTCAGCGACCTTCTGATTTTATTGAAATTCCTCTCTAGGATTGCAGGGAAATTGATAGCTCCAGTGAAAAATGTTATGAGGAAACATGGGGAAATCTATCTAGCTATCAAAACACTCCTACTGTTTTCTGTGCCCTAAATGTTGATCTCTGCTAAGTATAACACACAGTGTGTTATCCTTATGGAAACAAAAAGATAATTCAGTGCAGTTGTTTACACAGGACAAAGCTTTAGGGCAAATCACAAGCATCAGAAATGCCAACCTCACTGAGAGATGTCTGTGATATTTATTGAGAGTGGAGAGGGTCAGTTTGTGCCTGAACACATGGAACAGGTGCTGATGAAACAATTCTGCATATTAAGCATTCCCTCCACTCCCAGAAAGAATTCTCTTCCTTCTGGCTTGTCTGGTTAAGTCTCTATCAAACCCACACCAAATCTTCATTTTACTCAGCTCTACAACAGCACAAATGGCTCTGTGCAGAGCCCAGCTGGTAGGACAGCTACTGCTGGAAGCAGTTCCGAGCTGGTGGGAGCACGGTGTGCTCGGAAGCCATGGATTTTGGGAGCTGGAGCCGAGTCCTTCAGTCCAGTGAGAGCATCAGCCCGCAGGTCTCGTGTGGGAGGTGGTGCCTGCTCTAGGTCTGTCCTTAGCAGGTCATGGCAGCCCTGGGTTTGTGTGTGGAGTGTGTCACCCCACTGAAAGGGGTGATAAAGCAAGAATGCAGCTCCTTTCATTCTCGAGCTGCACGCTCCCGATTCACTGGGTGCTTGCTGAGTCCTGATCAGTTCAGCCTGGTGGTTCTGACACTGCTCAGATGGTGATCCCTTCTCCTAACAGCCAAATGGCTTTTCTCTTCTGAACCACCTGGAACATCCTCCAGGGGACCCCCAGGACACAGAGAAGCTTGGAAAAAAGCCAGCAGTTTGGACTAGGAAAGAAGCAAATGCTGCTTTTGGGGATGGCTCTGTGAGTGTGTTGTGGTGTCAGTGTTTCTAAGCATTCATGGGGATGGATGGATGGATGGATGGATGGATGGATGGATGGATGGATGGATGGATGGATGGATGGATGGATGGATGGATGGATGGATGGAGAGATCCCTTATGCATCCCATGGGCTTAGGAAAAGCACTGCAAATCCCAATGGTGAGAAGGAAGGGAAGATGAAGCTTGCTGTCAGTGTCTTCCCATCCATGAAATGATTGCTCTAACTCAGTCATGCTGGCCCGGAATTGAGCTTTGATACGTGAGTGTGTGGCTCTTCTGGAACCTACAGTATTTAGCTTGGTTATCTGTTACCTTACACTTCTCCACCCTCTGCAGTCTCTTTTCTTTCTCACTGTTGGATGACAGGCTGTAAAGACATCCAGAATCTCCGGGGTGAACTGTGAGTCCAAATAAGCTTCTGCTGAGGGGTGCAGGAGGTTCAGAAAGTCAGAGGGCTGCAGGTATGGCTCTCCCTCTGGTGTCTGCCTATGGAAGCAAACTGCAGCTCCAGCTTTCTGTGCAAGCTCAGATACCCTGTGAGATCCTCTCAGGCTGTTCTCCATGTGCTCTGGAAGGTGAGTATTTTTTGTGTCCCGCAGTGTCTAAGTGCCCAAAGCCATCACTGCTGTTGCTGAGTCACCAGAGAGCAGGCACCTCTCAGCATCTGCTGTAGGAGGGATCTGTTTAAGCTCCAAACAGGAGCTTGCAGAGTATCTCCAAATGGAAGCAAACCATTGATTTTGTTGTTACATTTAGCCTGAAGGGTCCACAGTGACATCCTCAACCTACACAGTAAATATGATGAGATATTTGCTGGCATCAACACCCATATTCCCTCTGGAAAAACACATTGTCAGCTGTGATCAAGACATGAGATCTCGGTCTGTAGCCCCAGAAGGAAACTGTCTAAATCAGCAGCTTGCAGGCCATGATCTGCAGATCCTCTGTTGTCAGTGAAAGTCTTCCAAGAATTAAATAGGGTGTGAGAGGAGGGGGTGTTTCTTTGGAAGCAGCTGGAGGAAATGGACCAAGCGAAACTCCTCTCTCTAAGCAAGGACCAGTTTCATGGGATGCTGCAGAACACCATACTGAACATGCTGGTGATGAGCATGCATGAGATCCTAAAGGAGCTGCTGTTTGGGTCATTTTGTTTGCTTGGTTGGAATACTCCTTTTGAATAAGCAGCAGTATATTCTCTGCCATCCTGGATTCATGCCAGTAAAAGTCCTAAACCTTCCTTCCTAGCATCTGTATATAATATAAAGGGTCATTTATAATCTCTGTAAACCATGATGGGGCCTTTCGTCACATTGTCTGAAGCCTGCTTGCATTCTAAAGGCTGTTCTTGCTGACTTTTGGCTTGCAAAGAGAAGTCTTGGGATGGTTTTGTCTGTCTTCTTTCTGTTGTAATCACTATGCTATTTTATCTACAGTGAGTTCCAAGCTGTATATTCTAAAATTCATCCTTGACCAGCTGTGTTCCTGTTTTTGTCTCATCTGCTTGTGTGCCACAATAAAAACAGCCTAAAAGTTGCATTTGTAGGAAAATTACGCTATTTATGGGAAGCCAAGAGTGTGATGTACCTTTCATTCCTGGCTGTGGGTACCTTTGTAACCAAACTCTCAGTTCTGTTGGCAAAGAGAGAAGTTGGAGAAATCCGTGTTCACAGGGGATTAGCTGAGCATCTTTGGGGTTTGACTTTTTCTTTTTTTATGACCACATTGGTGTTTCGGCTTTAGAGATGAGGTGATAAGTGTGGTACTTTATCACTGTCACTGCCCCCTCTGTGCTTCTGCTCAGGAAGGTGAAAGGTTGTCCCTGGATTTGAGTGAAGGATCTGTTACCCTGCCATGAGCTGTCAGTCCTGTTCAGCCTGGCAAACCCATGGCTTCAGGCAAGGAAAGCAGCGGATGGAGAGCCTCAGGGAAGCTTCTCACTTCCTGTAGTGAGTGATTCCTTTTATAACAGGTCCCTGAGCAGGTCATGTGGAGGAATTAACCTGGGAAGGTGTTGGGTTTCTCCCCAGCCCAACGTGCTGTAGAATGGGAGCAGCCTTTATCTTCAACTGCTGCCCAAGGCGCTGTCACGAGGTTGTACCAACTTCTGTGAAAGGCTGTTCCCAGGCAGGAATTACAGCCTGACTGCCACACTCCTTGGACTTGCAAGGGGATATGTGTACCTGCTCTACTTGGTCCTTAGAATAAGTTGTTAAAGATGTGATACCTACTCAGATAACAGTAGTTTGGGGCTTGTTTGGAAAGCAAATCAATGCATTGCAGCAGCACCCACTGAACAGAAGCCCTGGCAGATTCAGCTCCCTATGTAGCTTAGAATAATCAACATTTCTTGCAGTTTTTGATGTAGGCAGCCTGCAAAGTGCCACCTCCAAAGCCACAAATGAAGTGCCAGACTCCCAAGCTGGTTGAAAATAATCCTTGAAGGAGCAAGATGACACTAAATTTGTGTCTATGCAAGGGAAGGCATCAGAGGATAATGATTAGTTTCCATTTTCTCCTTAGGAGTTGTAATTTTGAGCTGCCATTGTCCATTAACAAGAGCAGATCGGTTGCCAGTTTCCTTCTGGCAATTCCAGAGTCTTCTCACATCACCTGCCTTTCTCTTCTGGGGTGTGTGGTGGTGTTTGCCTTCATTCACCTCATTTCCCTTCAGGAATATGAAGCTGTTTAATTTCAGCATCAGATACAGAGGGTTTTTTCAGAGTGCAGTTGATTTTTTTTTTTTTTCTGTCTGACACAGAAGTACCTTGTGTTTACTCAAGAAAGAGGGATGAGTTGTCTCATAAACCCAGCAAAATCAATACTAGTGTGAAATAATCAGTGTAGGATCATCCATGTGCCCTGTAAACAGCAATTTTTCCCAGCTGGCTCTGGGATAAGGCCAGAGGGACACACATACAAGTTATGTAACAGTTAAAGCATAACATGTGTAGTTATATATTTATTTGGATTTCATTGACAAGCCAGAAAAATTACCTTAACATGAGGGGAGGTACTCAAGTCCTTGATAATTATCCTCTGATTTATAATGTTCAGTAATAGTTCTGAATTTGTTTCCAGTAGTTATGCCCCTTCATGCTCTGTTACATGTTGCTAGTGTGAATACTGCTGCTTCCTTCCTCTCCTGCGGTGGGAACAATTCCTTTACTCCTCACTCACTTAACTTCTCATTAATATGAGGAGTATTGTTTTTCATGGTTTCAGGACACATTATTCTGCCATTATCCTGGCAGGTTCTGTGCACATGCAGGTTGTTTTACCTGACATGAAATGCTTTTGTTCTGAGGCTCGTGCACAGCTGCTGTCCTTCCCAGGGCTGGAAGCACTGGGCTAAAAACATGTTCAGGGTAAATAATGCAGAGCTGTGGTTTTCCTAGCCTCTCTTGTTCTCCCCCTTTCTCCTGGCTTCTTTTCCTTCTGTGCTCAATTGGCTGTTCCCATGGCAGAAGGAGATATTACTCCTGTCTGGACAAACCCCATGACTAAGGCTTTGAGAGACCAAATGGCTGATTGCACCCAGTGTGCAAGTGAAATAAAAAGGAAAACTTTATTTTGAATTATCACATTTTCAGCCTTTAGCTCCTGTTGTTGTTTCTTCTGGTCCTGCTCCCTAAACTTCGCGTGGAAGTTGTGTTGAGCCTGTTAAAGGATCTGATGTCATCATGTGATCTGAAGCTTCATGAACTTTATCTTTTCCCCCCTTGTTTTGGACATTGGTTTGATGCTGCAGATGTTAATAGAGACATTTGGGTACTCAGCTGTCTGATCCCTATTTATACACCACACATCCCTGACAAATGTGAGACAAGTGGTTCTGTAAGACCTCCCTGCCCACCTGGGGTCACCTCAGGTGTGACCACAGTCCACACTTGCTGCTGAGGAATCACAGGGGGGTTTATGGGGAGCAGGAGCAGTGTCTCAGGGAAAGCTGCATGGCTGAGCCTTGTCCCTGCTGCTGGGCTCGTGGCACTGGGCACAGAGCTGCTCCTCCCTGGGTGTGCCAGTGTTCCCTGCCGCCTGTAGCCCAAGGGTCAGCAAGCAGCCTGCTGGCCCCATGTGGTCCTGGCATGTGTGCCTCCTATTCATGGAAATGGGAGCTATCCAGAGAGCAGGGATTCCTGTGGAGATGGGAGGGGAAGGCAAAAAGGGGGAAAAGAAGCAACAAATGCTGTAAGTGGCATGTTCTGGAGAAATCAAACTGACATAGAAGGTGGTTTAGGGAAGGAGAAGGGAATGTGCAGGTGCATTTCCACTGTGCGAGCAGTTCAGTTTTGGTGTGCAAGGCTGGGGAGTCACTGTGGTGCTTGAAGGGATCAGCTCTGTTGAGGGCTCTTTAAGATAGATGAGGAGCCAGGACTCCTCTGGTTCAGCAGGGAATGTTACACAAGCATTGGGTGTGCTTTGGAGCACAAACTGGTGTCTCTGCTTCCCACAGTGACCCCAGTTCTGATCCCCAGTCAGTAGGAAAGCGACTCTCAAACCTGTTAACTACACTGATGTATAAAAACATCACAAAACATTCCACACCAAAATATTTACAAAAACACGAACCAGTATTTGGCAAAGATGAGCAATGCTTGCAAGGGGGAAATGAAAATAACCTTTTTTGTACTCCCTTAAGCCTGTCACTGGAACCTAAAACTTTTTTTTTCAGAGGAGGTTCCTGAAGGGTGTCTAGGTCTGAATTCCCTGTGCTGATACTGCAGCTCCTTCTGTCTCACACACCTTGCAGTGAGGGGTCTGTCTCTCTCTTAGTTTCTTATGAGACACTCGGCCCTCCCCCCCCGCCCCCTGCATTTTCCCTTGCTCAGTTTTAGGCTGTAACTTCAGCAGGACAACAACAGGACTTGTTCAGCACCCAGCTTGTTCAAGCCCTGCTGACAGAGAACTCCACCACACGAAAAAGCAGAATTTTCCAACTCTGCTGTTGTTCAGAATGGTGGGAGGCTGGGGAATGATACCATAACAAGCAGGATGGAATTAAGACCAGTACAATGGAAACTGACTATCAGGAGATTTGGAAGACTTCTTTTTTTTTTTTTTTTTCTCAAGTCCTATTGTTTCTGATAAGTCACAGAACTAAATTATGCACTGTAAAACTCTGGCCTCTGACAACCAAGCAAGAGGCATTACTGGGTCTGTGGTTCAGGTTGGCAGAAGCTGGGAATATTTCTGCAGCTATTAGAAGGAGAGGTTGGGGTGAGAAGTGAAGACTGCAAGTTAGCCTGGCTATGGCTGACAGAAGAAACCACCCCACCCACAGATACTTGGTCTGTTTTGACTGCAGTCTGGTGTGTGTTGGCTGTCCTACTGGGGCTCATCAACGTGTGTCCTTTCTCTCTGCAGGCACTGGTGTCACTACACAGTCACAAGGACAGTCTCCTGCCAGGTGCAGAACGGGTCAGAAACGGTGATCCAGAGAGTTTATCAGAGCTGCCGGTGGCCAGGACCTTGTGCCAACTTAGTGAGGTAAAAATCTTCATGTCTCATGTTGCCCAAATCTTCCTGCCCTTCCCCTTTGATTGGTTGCTGGTGAGTACTGCAGAGAGGGCTGAGATCAGAGGGGATATATGAGCAGCTGGGTTATCCTGCTTTGGGGTGGTGTGATTGAAGAATGCCACTGGTGAAAACTGGAGGGTAATCACAGGTAAAGGTAAGTGTAGCATCATTTCCAATTTTAGGAACTCTCTAAACACAGAGTCTAGTTTAGAAAGGAGATATTGTTTATTCTGTGCAAGGCGGAGGTTTCCATGAATCAAGCACATGGAGGGGTAAAATACTACATCTTTTATAGAGGAAAGTTTACATGAACACACCTATCTAATATACATTCTCCACCTACCTAATGCCTATTTATTTGGGTGATATAATCTTACACAAGATGCTTGAAACACAAAATTGTTTTCTTCATTAAGCAACTTCTATTGTAGAATTTATGTGACAACATCAGTTACATTTACAAAAGGGGAGAAAATTCAGCCTGGGGACAGATAGTTCAATTTAAAGACATCAGTATTAGGACAAGCGATGTGAAACAGCTTAGCTCAGGCTGTGTGCCAGTTTGTGCTTCTCCACACAGGAGGCTGCTGCTGGTCAGGCATGAAGGCAGATAAATGTTCAGTGTGACTGAGCAGGGTGAGCAGGGATGCTGGATCAATGGTTCTGTGGTATCAAGTCCCTATACTCAGGGTTGTAGGGGTAATGTTGATCACATACACTGAATAGCTGAAATCACTGAAAGCTGTGATCAAATCCCTTATATGTGATGAGGGACAAAGGTAATGTGCCCTGTATCTTTCAGAATGGAATTTCTTTAGACTTCCTGGATCTTGATACCCTTTAAAGACATGTTAAAACAGAATGTCTTCTCCTCAGACAAGAAAAAAAGCTTAAAAACAGCTGCATATCAAAAACTTGCCCTGAGCCTGCTTTGCCTTTCTATCATTTATAGTCTTGGATCCTACATTTAAGAAGGAAAAAAAAAAAGTGTGAAATAGCTGTCCCCAGCTACCACCTTTCAGTAAAATGTCTTTGCATTGTTGAGCTTTGTCTTCTCTAAAAGACATTCTCAGAGCAGAATAGTGTTACCCACCCATCTGGGAACTGGGGCAAAATAGCCATTGTGCTCTAAATTTGCACCTAGCTTCTAAAACAATTTCCCAAGGAGACAAGCCATAACTTAGCTCACAGAGCTCAGCCATTTTATTGTTATTGTTACCAATTCACCCACAGCACACTGGTTGAGGTCCCCCTGTAGCTGATAACCTGACCAGAAGGTGATTGAACTGCAGACTGAGACCCACCTCCTGTTCTTCTGACACTTCATCTGGAATTCACATTTTGCTGTTCATGGGGCTGTTCCCATAGTTGGTTCTCCAATTTCCACTTGGCCAGTGGTCAGTCCCAGTTTTTTCTCTTGTAATATATCTGCTTTGGTGTCTCTTTGGTCTTTATGCAAGGCTGTGGTTGAAACACTTCATATTTTACATTGTCACGGCCAAACTTCTGTTGAAGCTTTTTAATTTCCCAAGCTTTTTAGGCACATAATTGTCATTAGAAACTTGTGAGCTTTCACCTTGTCTTCTAAACTTGCCAAAAATCTTACTTATTTTTCGTTGTTAACACAACTGGTATTTCCTAAGTACCAAACATTTGATCATGTTATTAGTAAAAATTCTTTTTGTGGGCCCCTGCAGTTGATTGATGCCATTGATTCTTACATTAACCCAGAGACTTTAGGAGTAGTGTGTGTGGTTGTGACATTGTTCATGGAACATTTTCAGTTTCAAATGTAGTTTGGTTTGTTTGCCTGATGAGTACAGTTGTTTGGAGACAATGCAGAACAGCAGTAGACATCTCAATTTTTATTTTTGTGTGAAAATATAATGGAAAGAAGCTGGGGTTATTAAATATCCAAGATCTCAGCTGGTGAAAGCTCAGCTAATGGGAGCTGCATTTTTGGAAGATGATCACTAAGGAGAAACCTTCCAGAAGAGATGGGGGGACATCAATGCTCTGTTCCCTTTGAGGTGGGAGGAAATGCAGGACAAGAGGATGGAACCCTTCCAGGGAAATGACTCTAATGTCTGCCCTCTAACCACACATGGTATGACATTTTTGCATAAAATAGAGAAAGACCCTGCACCTCTTTCCCAAGGACCTCTCAGAAAGCTGCTGACAAAATGCTGGAACCCATTCACTTACCACCAGAGGTAAAAGTGGTTCCTGATAATTTTCCCTACTGCCACTGTCTGAAAGGGAGAGCCCCAAGAACAAGTAACAACAAAGGTGAATCCTCTGAATTCCTGAGCAGATCTGAGAGTTGAATAGGCTGTTGGATAAGTTATCCCCAGCCAAGCTGTCTTTTATAAGTGGCTGTTTGCTTTCAGCAGTGCACCTGACTTTGATAAGAGAATGAAAACCAGCTGCTGGAAACGATGGATCTTGTGACGTGTGACTACTGTGGACAGTGTTTGGTACCCCTGAGCCAGGCTGTGTGGTTGAGGTGTTGTTTTCTGAGCACACAGCAGCCCAGCACTATGTTGTTGCCAGCCCATAGGGATGCTTGAAGTGGCTTTTTTCTTGTCTTGGAGTCAAGCTGAAGTTCTAAAACCACTTTTTTTAAAAAAAAAAACCTTTTTCCTTCTCTCTCACCAAACTGTGTACTGTCTTTTTAGGAAACACTGATCTCTCTCCTAATTCAGGTAGATACCATCTCCTGTTTTCAGATGAAAACTCCTTGTGTATAAAGGATAGAAATAAAAAAGACAGTCCCAAAGTCACAAGGCAGTGTAGTGCCTTTTCTATTCAGTCCCTCACTTGCTAGTGCAGTTCCTTGCAAGTTGTATTTGTTTACCTGATTTTTCTGTTAAAAAACTGGCTTTGAAGGGTCTTGTAAACTTTTATCAGGCACCAAGCTGTACAACTTCCTTTCACAGGTCTCTGAAAATCCCTGCAGAAGATGAATGGAGCAGAAAACTCAACTTGGGTGCCCTACTTGTTTCTGTTTCCTCCTTACCTTGTCTGTACCAGTCTCTCTTTTTGGGATTTCTGGAAGCATAGTTTCAGGCAAAGCCAGGCTTACTCCAGGTCTGGTAGTGGCTAGAAATGTTCAAGCTCTCTATATCCCCGTGGTTAGGGGATATAATAATATAAATATATCTGCTTTTCTTTTGCTAAAAAAGTAAATTTAAAGTGTCTTTTGGCCTTCTCCTGTTCTTCTCTAGGGAGATTTGCAGTGTCTGAGCTTGAATTGAAGAGCACAGATTGTTCTGCGTGACTGTAGCAATGCAAAATGTCAGTAAGCCATTGGCACTATTTTGGCTTTGTAGTGTTTCTCCCAGCTGTGATTTGAAACAAACTGTTTTCATCTCCTTGTTTACAGGGAGTCAGCCAGATCTGGGAGAGCTTTCATTCTGCCAGCACCCGTTATCAGGCTGCTCACTAGCAAAAGGGACATCAGCCAAGGAAAAAGGCATCTCTCAGACTCGTGGTGACAGCTGAGAGGGGCTCTCTGCTACAGAGGCTCTGCTTCTGAGCAGACATCGGTGTGGCCAGACAAGGATTTAATTCTTTTCCTGTCTCCCATTCATTCATGTCGGGTTTCTTTCCCTTATTGCACAAACTGCAGCCTTTGACCAGTCCTCTGGTCAAGCCTTTGCCAGAGGAGGATCTGTGAGATCCCAGCCTTGCAGCCTCGGCTGTGAGATGTCCTTGCTGTCCATTCACTTGCTCCTGGGAAGCTGCAGCGGAGCTGCTTTAGCAGGAGTGTCATCATCCTGGCTGGGCTGGGCTGAGCTGCTCTGTTCTTGCCCTCCCTCCCAGGTTCTTTATTTAGCTTGGGTGCTGAGTTGCTCTGGAGCAGTCTTGTCTGGAGGATTTCCCTCAGCAGATCTGTTCTTGAACTCTCTCTGTTTGTGCAGTGAAGGCTTTGGCTCCTGTGTGCCATGGGCTGTGCCTTTGCTGTGTCACGCTCCAGGGCACAGGGCAGCTCTGCAGCAGCCTGGCTGCACCTCCTGGGCTGCTTCACACTCACATGCCATTCTAAAGGAAGGGACAAAGTCCCTACCTTGGGGCTTCAATGGCAACCTAATCTGTGGTTCTTTACTGCCTGGATGGTTGTCCCCAGCTCCCAGGCATCCAAATTGTAACCCTTCTCCTCAGCAATCCTTTTGCTGCAGCAGCTGCAGGGTGATGCCCAGTCACGTCCTGTTGGGACACCCACTCCTCAAGCCTCACTGGGGAGGGTGGTCTTGAAGGCCAGGCAAGGATTTGAGACCTACATTCAGTTGCTGCAGTTGCTATTGTAACTTCCTGTGCCTTCAGTCCAGCAGTGCCACCTCACCTGTAAGGTGAGAACAGTGCTGCTTTTGTCTCGATGTGTTTTATGACACAATAGGGCTGCTTCTTGCTTACCCTGGTTGGCCAAAATCAGCCTACTTTTGATTAGAGTATTGGTGTATGATAGGTGTGGTCAGTAAAGCACAACTGACCACCTTAAAGAGGTGAATGGATGGGATGAGTGGCCTTGGCAGATGATGTGCTGTTACAGCCTTTAGAAGACAAACACTTTCTGCATCAATCTGTTGTTGCTTTGAAAAATCCCCATCTCATCTCTGGAAATGTGCTGCTTGTCCATCCTTGAAAATGAATGTTCCCAGCAAGGCTGTGTGAGTTTTTATCCTGCTCTGTTTTGCTGTACTCCGTGGTCACAGAGCTGTCTCACTTTAGCTTTTGAGTCTCCTGTCTCTGCAGCATTTTCTGCCTCCAGAGACTTCGAAGATTTTCCAGGGAAGCACATCTGGCTTATACAGGGATGGGTTTACCTGGTCTCTTACTCTGATAAGAGTCACTGAAACTTCAAACATTAAGTTCTTAATCTCTTGGCTTTAAACTTCACTCAGAGATGGGAGAGATGGAAGGAAGAGTGTTCTTGCAACACAGCAAATTTGGGCTGTGATGCCCTTTCCAGCTGCCTGTCCCTGCCTGTTTTTCCTTTCAGTATTGTAGCTGGTTTGGCTTATCACAAATGCTCTGTGCATTTAATGTCAGCAGGCTACACATCTTGCATGGATCATTCTTGTTTGGTGTTTTGGAATGCTGGGTTTTCTTTTTCTTGTTCTTTTTATTTAAACTGAACACATTACTGCTCCTGGAGGGATTTTACAAGCTAGTTTGTAGAATAACAAAGACTGAATTCTGAAGGCTCATCCAATTTGGTCTTTTCTGCTTTTGAAAACTCTGTTGCTACAGGGTCAGTAGGAGAAGTTGGGGATCTGTCACCCAGGAGATTGGCCTGTAGCTGATGTTTCCCCTCAGTTTCAGAACTAGTAATGCCACAGGGAAATCCTTCTCTCTTTCTTCCTTTCCAGTCAATTGAATAATAAATCCCAGAGCTTATTCCAGTGCATTAGGATTGCTATTTGAAGTCCTGTTACACATAAACTCTTTTATGTGTTTAATTCCCTTACAACTCTACATCTTGGAGAGAAATGTGCTTGGAAAAAGGCATCTGCTCTCCAAAGCACACATGGGATATAAATGGAGGATGAACAGTGCTCCTACAAACAGGACAGACAGAGGCTCTGGGTGTGTAGGATCAGAGCTGTAGCACAAAGGAGCATTCTCAGCGTTGAACAATGGCTGTGTGGTGCTGCCTGGGCACAGGTGGAGGGTCACCTGTTTCAGGGGTTGTGCTCAGGCTGCTGATTGAGGCCTTTTGATCTTACCCAGACATTCTGTGAGCACTCCTCCTCCTCCTTGATGCAGTGCTGCTCTGCAATAGCACTGACATCTGATTGTTAATAAAGACAGGAGGTGATGAATGCTCTGGTGGCATAGAATGCTCTGGTCTGTCTCTGTGTCCTTGGCCTTTTTTCTTGAGACTGAGGGACTGTCAAGTATTGCTGTGGACAGCAGGGCATGGGAGTTTGTTTCCTGAGTTTAGTCTTTTGCTAAGTTGTTAGAACTAGACATGTTCTGAGCTAAACAGTCTTCTTCCTCCCCTTTGGCAGAGGCAGAAGACACACTGACCTCCAGCACTCCTGCAGCTGCAGGTTGTTTGGTTTTTTTTATCCTGTGTCTGCAGAAGCATATTTGAATCTCCTCTGATTACGTTGTTTCTTGAGGAACTACTGCTTTTGTGGTAGGGAAGCTGGAAGACCTGGGGCTGCAGGAAAAAAGAGCACAGCTCTGATTCACAATGATGGTCTCTGCCATGCCTGTAAGTGCAAACATGATGGCAGAGGTGCTTCTTGTCCCTGAATCAGCTGTGGCTCTGGTTTGAGGTGAAGTTTTCTTGTGTGTGTTACACAGAGGAGCTGTCTGGTGTAATCAGTGTCTGGTAGGCTTTGAGAGGATGGTTATGACGGTCTGTCTGGAGTGGGTGTGGTGGTGTTGGGAACTAAATATATACTTGATAGCTTCTCTGAGCTCTTAAAGTCCCTTCTTTCCAAGTGCTTTGAGATGTGGTTACTTAACCTGATGGATTTGAAATCTGATTTCGGAACACTCTGATTTTCTATGGGGAGTTGTAGGGTTTTGGCATGTCTGTAAATCAGGGCATTGGTACCAAGAGTTAGAGGAACTACCACAAACTTTGTTCTAAATGCCTTTTGCCCTGCTTGTAATGAAGATGAGGGTCCCTGGAAGAAAATGTGTCTGTTACATGTACAGGATTGGACCCACTGGATTGATATCTGACTTCAGTGCCCTGAGAGAAGTAGGCAAAAGAGAGCTTGGATTCCTTGGTTTCTGGATCCTTTGCCAGTCAAAAAGGCAAGTTCACTCATCCTGTGATCCTGAAACCCATCAGTAAGTGACGGTGAAACTTTCAACCTGGGGCTTGAATAAAAATGAATAGAAGCCTCTGAGGGTCACCGAGGTCTCCTTGGGCACAAACTGCAATGGTTGAGCGAATCAGAGTAACAAAACCTTCTCTTGTGATGTGGAAACGAATTTCACGCCTTCCCTCTCATGCAGGCTTTGTGCACAAACAGCTTTGTTTGTGAGTGTCAAAGGGCAGGGGAAATCCAGGAAGGGGGAAGGTATTTCCTGTGTGTGACAGGCTGTCCTGCTTGGGTCATGGCAGAGATCATGCCTTTCTCTTTTGACCTGATTTTTGAGGCTTTGATTCAAGAATGTGACACTCTTCCCCCTTCTTGTGTCATGTCTGGCTGTTGTGTTCAGTGACACTTCCTTGAAAGCAAGGGGGATACATCTTTCTGTGCTGAGGAGTGAGACTTGTTGGCTGCCATCCCTCAGTGTGTCCTGACCTCTGCAGTACTTGCAGCTTCATACCCCCAAATCGCTTCCTCAGTCAGCTCATGCTCCTTCTTCAAATTACCTCTTCCTGGGCAGTCACTTAGGGCCACAAGCAAGAGATGCTGCTTCCCAAATGATAATTGTCTGTGGACAAGCTCCTGTAGCTCATCCTACTGGGATCAGACAGCTCCAAGGACAGCCATGTGGTGGCTCTGATCTAGGAACAACAGTGGCTGTGGGTTGAGCTTTCTGGGAGTTGCCCCATTCCTGGGATATTGTTGCGAAGCCTCAGCAAAATCCCTGGAAATGACACCTGACTCTTGTAGTGGAGTGGCAGATCCTGGTAGTTTGCTTCTTCATGAAGTGATTGGAGTTCTCCTGCTGAAGGGAACTGTGTGTGCTGAGCACATCCTTTGGCTCCCTGAGGAGCAGAGCAGTGCAGGTTGTGGCTCCTCCAAACCTCTTCCATTCTGCTTTGGCAGATTTCTGTGCCTGTGTTTGTGACTTGAGTGACGTTCAAGGGAAAGGCTTCCCTGTTTTGCTACCGATCCTGTTTTCTGCCTTTTGTGTTTTCCACACATTTTCATACAGGGGCTTCTGATCTTTAACAGGTATCTTCCTTCTCTCTCCCTTTCCATGTATGTTTTTCATCTCCTTCAGCTGCAACACTACAAGTGTCTGATGGTTGTGATGCTTTGCTAAAGGTGCTTTCTTTGCTCCCCTCCTGGAGCAGCAATCAGAAATCTGCATGATGTGATGCCATAGGTCACACAGACCTTAGTATGCCATGTCACAAAATTGAGGGAAAATGATGCTATGAAGAACAGAGCAACTTCAGAACAAACTGGACTTGCAAGCTGGGCCCACTTCAGATGCCACAATGCTGAACAGAGCTGCACACGTCAGGACTGTTCCAGGGAATTCAGGATGGGTGGTAGACTGTGACAGCTGAGCTCCACGCTTGTCATGCCCTGAGAAGTCCTCCCTCATTTGAGGATTACACTGTAGCTACTTCCCTGACACAGAACTGCTGCCAAGATTCCAGTCTGGCTCAAGCCACACTCCACACTTCATAATGAAGTTTGAGAGAGCTTTAACATCTTGGTGTTGGCAGAAACAAGGTTTTAAAATCACAGTGTGGCTGGAGACTTGCTGGCTCTGGACACTGGTAACAAGGCTGGAGACTTTCATCTGAAGGTCAGATCCAGCTGTGGTGTTAGTGACAAAGTCATGAACTTCTGACTGATGGTTCAGGGCTTACGTGTGGAAAGATATCTGGAGTCCAGTGCCAGGACTGGGAGTTGGGAAACTTGGGTTCAATTCCTGGGCTTTGCCAGAGCTATTCTGAGAGACCCTCAGCAAGACACTTAAAGGTTTTGTGCCTTAGGTCTCTTTGTGAAAATGCACTGAAGGTCTGCCTACATCAGTGTGCTCCAGGTCCTCAAACTCACACGATTGTTGACTCCTGTACACTGTTGGATGCAGAAGAACAAAGAAATAGGTGGGATGAGCTGGCTCTGTCCAGCCCATATCAGACAAGTGCCTGCATCACAGTTGTGCATATTAGCAGTGACTGGTGTGCTTTTTGGCAGCCTTCAAGGGTGAGGACACGTTCTCAGGAGGCAGTGCTGCTCTCCCATCTCTGGGTGAGGCAGCCCAGGGCAGGCAGCCCTGTGCTCAGGAGGAAGCTTATGCAGCCTCCCTCTCCAGTGGCTGTAGGAGAACTTGGTTTCTGTGTTTGGCAGCTGGCACAAATTATCAGCAAACAGCTTCCTGAGAAATTAGTTTCCCAAGGACTCTGCTAACCACGACTGAGCTGCTCCCTTCTTTCCAAGACCCGCATGGGCAGCCTCTCCTGGCAAGCCTTTGTTACTGCTCTGTGGAGCAGCTACTGCAGTGCTGTCCTGGGTGTACACACCTGCCCCTGCCTCCCCTTGGAGCAGTTTTGGATGAGATTCATGCAACCTCCAGCTCTGTTTTGTCCCTGTGCCCAGCTGAGCCTGGGGCAGTGCTCTGTCTCCTGCCGGCTGTCAGCAGGAGGAGCCTCTTCCCCAGGGACAGGGTGCTCAGGGCTTGTGTCTGCCTGGCTTGGAGAGACAAGCACAAGCTGCAGCCTGCAACACTGTAATCCCAAAGCTTCAGACTCTCCTTGTGTGTGCCAAATTCCTTTGGCTGTTAAATAAGGGTAGGAATTTTGAGGGGAGCTTGTAGCGTACAACTTCTGTGTTTGCTTTTAGCTTCATGAATAGCAGCAGTGACTTGTTTGGCTGTATACTGGGAAAACTCGGAGTTGCCAGCTTTGATGAGCTGCTGTTTTAAAGGAAAAGTTGTCACTTACGCAACTGTCTGTGCTAACTTCAGAATCACTGGTGCCTTGCACAGCCCTGCTGTGTCTGCAGGTCACCCTCCAGTTCCCAGTGGGGCATGGCAGGGCTCATGCTGTAACTGGGATCGTGGGGATGCTGTGCTGCTCACAGAGCTCACAAATCTGTCCTGCAGAACCTTGGCTGTGGTCCAGAAGAGTGTGACCATTTCAGATGGGGAAGAATTGAGGCACAAGTCAGACAGCTGGAAAAAAGGTCACTGATGTAGTTGTCATGTTGATATGTTGGTACATCCCAGGTCTGAGTGGTGGGGAAAGGGAAGACACCTGAGACAAGGGAAACTCACTTACTGCTGAGTGAGGAGAGGCTGTTGCCAGCCTCTGTTCAATGTCACAGAAGTCCCCAGAAGTCCCCTCCTTTAATTTAAGGAGGAAAATAAAAGCTGTTGAATCAGATCCATGCTCTAATAAATCCTTGCTGGTATTTTGTGTGGCTCCTTTTCCCACCACCTGGGGGTGGCTGGGTGCTCTGGGATATATCCAGGTGGGAAGATGTGCTATGAATTAGAAGCAACACTGCCCTCAAGTAGGTCACTGCACTCTGCTGACTCCTTGTTTGTGTTAGTTACAGGACTCTCATCAGGCCCACGTACAAAATGTCCTACAGAACTGTGACCACGCTGGAGTGGAGGTGCTGTCCTGGCTTCACGGGGAACAACTGTGAGGAGGGTGAGTTACCCAGCAGTGCTTCTGTCCCTACAGAGCAGCAAGGATGGACTGGCTGCCTTGAGCTGGTTCTTTAATTTGCCCTACACCTGTTAAATACAGGAACAAATCACCTGTTCCTTTTACTTGCCATTGTTATCTGAATGTCACATGCAAGCTCTGAAAGGTGATATTGGAAAACAGATCATTCAGATTGCCTGCAAACAGGCCTGAACAGGGAGGGGGAAATAAATGAAGGGAAGGGAGTCAGGGATTCCCTCAATGTGTTCAGAGATGTGCTCATGCTTAGCATCCCTGTTGTGTTCAGAAAATGTGCTTCTCCTTTTTGTGTGTCCTCTTCTCCCTGTCTCTGTTATCACCACCAGTTGCCGTGTCCAATAAAAGCTGGTTCCTGGATGGCTGCTGCTGAAAGTTTTATGCCTGAACATAAATAACGTGTGTTCCCAGAGAGCTTTGAATCAATACCTTTGTTTCCCTTTCTACCTACTCCTTGACTTATTGGTGCAACATTCTTGTTGCACAGTGCATGTGAAAACACAGTTCTGGGTTTGGCATTACACAGAGGAAAACACAGGGCTCATTCCAGAGCAGGAGGAAAAAGTATTTTCCCTTTTTTATCACAATAGGGCATATTTAACATTTTCCTTCCTAACATTTTCTACTTTAACTGTTACTTCTGGGGGTTTGAAACAAGTCCTGCTTCCCCACCAAGTTTCAGGTTTAGGCATTAAGGCATCTGCTGAACCTGACATGAGAGTTCACAGCTTTTGAATGGGAGAAAGTAACCCTGGAGTTTTCTGTTCATTTGCATCAGGTCAGCACAGCCTGTCTCTGGCTGCTGAAGGGTCACTGGGGGTGTTCAGCATATCTGAGTGTGCTGTTTGTACTCATTTTCTTTGTGCTGTGATATCTTAATACCAATCACACAATTCAGGCAAATCTCAGACTAGGAAGTTGTCTCGTTAGAGTCCCAAAGAGTGATGGCTGCAGACAGCAACTGGCTCCAGGCTGCTGAGGAAACAATAGCTTCCCAGAAGCTCCAGAAAAGTCTTACAAAGTGGCAGAGCTACCCTAAGTTGCAGTCTGCAGGAGAGAACTTTACATTTTAACATAATGCTAAAAGAAGTGAGCCTGAGAGAGAAGCTGCTGTGTGCAGCTTGAGTTTTTTACCTGTCCCTGCAGGGAAAGGGGAGCTGGGGGTGGTGGCAGAGCTGTTTCTTCCATGTAGCTGGGTGAGGATGTGCCTGGTGACCTGAGGAGCCCCTGTTCGTGCCTGTAGGTTTGGACAGGTGTGAGTTATTGCAGCTTAGTGGTGCTGCTGGTGCAAAGGAGAGATTCCAGCTCCCTCCCGCAGTGCCAGATCTGTCTCAGCAGAGTTCAGTGGAAATAAAAAACCAACATAAGCTTGTTTGAGAAAGCCGGCAGTGATCTCGCAGGAGCACGTCTGTGGAACGAGGTGACAATTTTATGCAGTTACTTTTCAAGGTGGAACTGTTCTTTTGGGCTTGGATATGGTCTGTGGAGTGTGAGCAGAAAGCCAGTAGTAAGCCCTTACTTTCATGTGTGAGATTCTTTTTACCTTTTTTTACCTCTCCCTAAAACATCTGGTGCTACTGACAGTCCCACATCCTTGAATGAAAGAGGAAAATAAAAAAAGTCAGCTTTCTAGTGCAGCAGGGTTGTGCCACTTGGTTTTTAGTGTAAATACTGGTGCTAGTGGTCTGCATGGCCCTTCAAGCTGTCAACTTCAAAATGGAAATATTTACTTACTCCTTATGTTAATTCTTAATGTTAGTGTCACTTTGAAATGAAAGTAAAAGAGGCTAAAAATAAGCTGTTTTAGGGTTTCTGGCAACCCAATATAAGGCCTTTTGTACTCTTTCCTTTCTGTGTTCTCCCCTAATTCAAGTTTGGTTCCTCTGACAGGGTGGGATGCTTATCTGTGTGAGTTCTTCCTGGAAACAGCAGACAAAAGGAAACAGAAAACTAAACTGAAGCAAAACAAAAACAGTGCAGTGATGAAGCCACAGTGGATTAGCAGGGTAGAACCTCAAACTGCTTTAATCTTTATTTAATAGTTAGACTTCTCCTCAATATTTCATTTCACTTGTATGTGCAGCTGGTGCTTTAGAAGTTGATGTGAGGTAGATATGACTGGAGGCAGCCTGGACTGCACTATTTTTTACTTCTTGCTGTGTTGCAAATCCTCCAGTTCTCTGGCAGCCACTGTTGTTCTCCGTGTGCCAAAGGAATGGCAACTGCAGTGGCTCTGAGCTTCCACTGCAACATCTCCTGGTTCTAGAGACTGAAGGGAAACACTTCCTTTGCCAGTGGGTGTTGGAACAGTAAGGTTGTGTTTCCATCAGTAGGATGGACTAAGCCAGGAGATAATGGATTGAATAAGCCCAGGGCAGTGTTCTGGGAGCTGTGTGTGCATGGGCATGGCTGATGGTGGTCTTTGCATCCTGATGCTGTAAATCTGTCTGTAAGATCTGATGATTTCTTCTTTAATCCCCAGTGAGCAGGGTTAATATTTGCTCCTTTTTTGTGCTGTTCTGGAACAGTGTCTTTGGGGGAACCAGATATGTAGCATATCTGGAGGAGAGATTATTTTTACTAGCTGTCCTTATATCAAGCCTTCCTTGCCCTTTAAAAATTTGTTTCTTTTAGCATTTTATGAGGGAAGACAGGATGGGGAGAAGGTGAACCAAGGAAAGAAGTCAAACAATTTGAAACCATTCAGAGGCTGCAGCTATTTCTGATATTGTGACTTGTTGTGATCTCCCAAATGGCAGGTCAGCTTTTCTTTTGCAAAAGCAGCTTCTGTGTGGGTGTCTAGCCCCAAAGTATGACAGACTCCTGATGAGACTGGCTTGCTATAACACACCTTCAATGGGAAAACTCCCCTCTGCTAGAGCAAGCTGTTAAATGCAATTCAGTCTTTAAGGTGCCTCCATCCTCAGCTGGTAAGTTTAGCTTCAGACAGTAACCACTTAACTGTCACCAGTTAAGGTGACAGGCACCTACATTAATGCTGAAAGCTGCACATTTTTAGATTTAAATTATCCTGGGAATCTAACTCATGCATTGAAGCTGATAAAGAGCAGCATTGTCTGGAGGAAGCCCAGCTCTAGAGGTGGATGGACATTTTGCTCTCAGTGGGCCATTAATTTACTGAGGTAAATTAACCTGTTTCCAACCTGTTTCCTTTTTCAAGCTGACACTGCTTGGGCCTTTCTCCCCTTCCTTTCCTTACTTTCTACTCAGCCCAAGGTACATCAGCATTTGCAAGCCCTCCAGTTCCTTTGCTGGTTTTGTAGAACTGTGACCTGCTCATTGAGTTGATAGTCAAAAATCACCAGTTGTACCAGGCCTTCCCAAAGGGTTTCTTGCAACTTCCTTGGATGGAGAAAGAGACTTGATGCAAACAAGTCTGGTGAATATAACTGTCACTAGATGCTAACTTTTATTTTCCAGTTTCAGGGGTTTTTTGTTTAGTTTAAAGTGGAGCCCAAGCCTAGGACAGGAAATGAATGCACTGAGCCACCCAGTCTGCTGACTGCTGATATAAAGAACATATGGATGAGGGCAGTGCAGGGGTGAAGTGCTTTAGCTGTTGCGATCATGCATCAAGCTGATTGATTTGAATCCAAGATGATGCTGACATTTCAACTCAGCCTTTTTTCTGTATGGCTGAAAGTTCAAAGGCAAGTGCGACCTCTTGGGAGAGGAAAAGTGTCCCCAGCAAGTTCAGGGGCTCAGAGCTGCCCTGGAGCTCTCCAGCCAGGCAAGGTCTTATTTTACTTTACAAATATAGCATAGCTTTCTTCCTTGTTTGTTTGTACTGCTTGAGTTTGGGACAGTAGCCAGTATCCTATTTACCCCAGAAACAGATTGATGGTAGACAGCTTAGCTGTTTGGGCAAGAAACTGCTCCCAGAGTAACCTCAGCACCTCTAAAGTGATGCTATTGTGATTCTAAGTTTACTTTTTCTTTTTTTTTCTTTCCATAAGAATGCAAGTAAGATAGGAAATTTGAGCAGCCTTGTTCAAGTAATGACTTAATTGGAGAACTTCTTTTTTTTTTTTATGTCTCGCCCATATCATTTCTTGGAATATTATCTACTTTTAATATTATTGTTTGCATCTTTCTTGCCATCCTGATATTTTTCAAACCTCCTAGATTCCCATGTGTTTACAGTTTTCAAAGCAGCATAAGAAAATTAGGACTTTCCTCTTGGTATGATAGAATACAAAAAAAGCCCTTTTCATTTTTACTGTTGGTTCACAAAATTTCTTGCTCCCAGGAGAAGAGATGTAGAACAACACTGCCAGGAAAATCTTAAGTGAGCAAATGCAATTATGAGACAAAATTTGATGAGACCGTGAGAAAGGACATCAAAACAAGAGACCTGAAAGTCTGAAAGTCCACTGAAATGCTCTGAAGGGAAGGGAATTCAAAGTGGTGTTGATGGGACCTCACTTCTCCAAGCCTTGTTCTTCTTTCCTGTGAGCCATTAAAACACAGAACTGGGTGTGAAAATGCAACACAGAGATTATGGAGTAACATTTCCTGGAGTATCAAAGCAATTCTCTCCAGGAGCTGAGCTTGTGTGTTCTCCTTTTCTCAAGTACCTCAGCTCTTTCTTCAGCAGAGCTTTTTGCTGCCACTGAGCTCTTTCATCTTCCCTTAGAAACTGAGAAAGTGTAAGAGAAAACGGTGGGAATCAGAGCCATTGCACTGCCTGTTCCTGTTACTGCTGAATCCTGGTTCAGGGATGTTTGCCCACTTCAGCTGAGTCCAACTCCTGTCATGAAACAAAAGCTTCCATGTGAACAGTGCAATTCTCCCCAAGGTGGTTGCAGTGCCCTCTGACTGGCTGGGCAGTTCTGTGCTGCAAACGTGGCAGACTGAGGTTCCTTCCCTTCAAGTTTGGATCTAGCAGGGATCTAGTTCTCTACTAGAGACTGGTTCAGAAATTCCTCTTGGGAAATGTGGCTTAGCTCTCATTTGAGACCTCTGAACCCAAGTACAACATTTGGTTCCACACAGCAAATTTGCTTCTAAAAGTATCTTCTCATTCCAAAGTTTGTTTGTTAGATACAATAAGTGAATTATGTGAATAAATGTTATAAACAATTAAGTGCAATGTGAATTTACTCATGGTTTTCCAGTTAGTTAGTAGGTGGTAAAATGTGGTAACTATCTCTGTAAGTCTACCTTGAAATATATTTTATGAAAAAGTATCAAAACATGTGAGTCACCTGTGATGGAATTGCTGATATGTGGGAGTGGCTTCCTGAGTACTGATGTTTGTGATGTAGCACACAGGTGTTGGACAGTTCCTACCCCAATATTTTCTTCCATAGCACACACCTCCTGCTGCTCCAGTGTTCCACCTCCTGCCTGTGTTTCTGGTGGCCTCTTCAATATAAGATCCACTAGGAGTTGACCAAACCATCCTACATTGGGTCACCCATTTGCTGTCTGCTCCCATCACTGTGCTGACCATTCAGCAGCCTCTGGCTTCAGGCATAACGTGTGTCACCCTTGATCAAATTGACCAAATTTTCTGAGGAGTTCCTGGAGCATGTGGTCACTGTTGGAAGTATCCACAGCCTGCTGAGAGCACTTTCTGGCATCAGTGCTCTGTGACTACTTGAACAATTTCTAAATGTTCATCTTCTCCTTCAATACGTAGTAAAAAAAAAAAAAAATCCTAGTTAGATTTCCAAATATTTTGACACTGCATTCCAGCATCTGAGTAGTTTCATTTTTCTGGACATTTCTAATCTGAACAGGGAGAATTTTATTCAGCACCTAATGTCAAAATATGTGAAGTGCTAAATATCTGCAGATGTTATCTTAACATAATTGGGAAAGCTGTATGCTGTACCATTACATTGTCCCAAATGTTTTAGCTCCCATCAAATTACTGTGGTATGTAGAGAATCTTTTGTGTTTTGATAAGCTATTGGTTTGCTTTCCCAAACACATTGGATGCCTTCTGCTGTGTGTTTCTTAATTCACAAGTGAAGGACCCACCTGTTTATAGTGAATGACTTTCCTATGAATTTGCTTTGTTTCTAATCAGGAGTGAGCATAATCATCCCTTGGGCAGGGCTGGACAGGGCTGGGAGCAACCTGGGCTAGTGGAAGGTGTCCCTCCTCATGGCAGGGGTGGAATGAGATGAACTTTTAGGTCCTTTCCTACCCAAACCATTCTGTGCTTCTTTTAGACTTGTATAAGCTCAGAGACATCTCTAGTGGTTGATTAGTTAGATATTGAAAGTTTTGCACCCAGGTGAGCTCCTGAATTACTTTGGAATAGAACTTGGGAACTGTGGGTTCTGAAGAGCCCGTGCAACCTCTTGACATTGTCTTTTTTCATAATCCTTACTGCCTCCTTCAACTCTGAGCTTTTAACATGCTACTTTCTCATGTAGCTGTTCCTTCAGACCTCCTTTTCCCCCCCATAATTATCACTTGTTTCCCATTCATCCTCACAATGATGAAACTTTTATTTGCTTGAGGCTGTTAGAAGGGAGTTGTTGTTATTTTTTCTCCTATGTGAGTCTCGCATTGTTAGAGTCTTTGGGAGTTGCTGACAGTGTCATGTCCTCTGGAAAAAGGAAGATGTGACATGTTATGCTGTAAATCCTGCAAATGTAGTTAGTAACAAAATCAGGAAAAACATGCTCCTGAAAAACTCCACCCTATCTCTCTTTTCCAAAGACATTCCTTTGGAGGTGGTGGGGAAAGGGTGGAGCTGTGTTTATACCAGAAGTTAGTACATTTTGGAGTCTACGCTGCCATTTGCATAGGGAAGAGCTAAATGAGAGGAATAGTTTCTAATTGGTGTCCACTGATCAGTTTTGTGCTTTCCAAGTGAATTACAGATAACAATGGAAGAAGAATTAAACCCACCTGCTGATGTTGTTTCCAAGTTTTCTTCCTGCTGCACTGACTTGTTTTTTTAATCAGGAATAGGAAATGAGGCTTAGGCCTTTGATATGAAATGCCCCCTTTGATATGAAATGCAGTTGGGAGGGGTGGCAATGAGGAGTATCTTTCTTTTCACTGACTTTGCAAGGCTATTACCCACTTAACCAGCTGGTTTGTGTTTAATTTTTGAGCACTTACGAAATTACAGCTCCCTCCCCACCGCTCTTCAAGGGCTTAGTTATGAAATGTGTGGATTTAATGTTGCTGTCAAACAGTGCTGAATGGGATAGTTTCTTGAGGAAGAACTTACTGAATTTCTTGCAGGAGAATGCTTGAGTGGCCTGATTTGCAGAGTGCCATTTCTTTTTAGTGCAGTAATTTATTTACTTTTAGTTGTCTTTGATCTCTGACTCTAGAAGCAGTGGAGACTTGTGCAGATGTGAATGTTGGTGAGGATAAAGGAAAGATGAGGGACAAAGTTCCAGGTTTTCATGATCTTCACCCCTAGGTGTGACTCTGTGTTCAGAATCCTGCTCCCATCTCTTTTTTCTGTCACATCCTGGGGGAGAGACAAGAACATACTTTACACCACACAGTTCTTAGAGACCTGTGCAGAACTGATCTAATAATGAGCTGTCACTTTGTGTGAGTGATGGAGAAGTATCTTGTACTCCTGAGATTTAAAGACATGAGAATAAAGGAAAATCCTGAAGATGGGAAACTTCATCACCAGCTTTCCACAGAGAGCAGATGGGCAGGCCAAGGTACTCTTGCAAAGAGTTTTTTAATAAGTTTAAGCTAAGCTGTTGACAGTGCAAGCTGTTTGCATGTGTGAGTGGCAAGATGTGTCTGAGGGGGTGTGAGACGAAGGGGAGAGGTTGAAGGAGGCCACAGAGTACCTGGGGTGGTGCAGTTGGTAGCAAGCTGAACTGGAGCCAAGATTGGGGGTGAAGCAGATGGAGACATTCCTGTTTCTACCTTAGGGACTTTTGCCTTTTTCCTTTTTTTTTTATGTAGGTTTTTTGTTAAACAAGTTGTGTTTTCTGTGGTAACTAATTCCAGTTGTGGGCTGCTCAAAACCATCAGGGTTTTTGCAAGTGCAGGGTAGGCCTCGTCCACACAACCTTTCTTCAGCAGAAGAGATTTACTGGGTACCTAAATCCCTATTACAATCATCCTGGGATGCTTTGCTATGGGGAAATGGGATTGCAAGGAATTGGCATCCAGATAGAATTGGGACTGCAAGCCCAGGAGTAGGAACAAAGGTGAATTTTCCAGAGAAGTTTGAGGTGGGTTTCATGTTTTGTAGACTTCAAGGTGAAAGCAAGAAATAAGTATTGAATTCCATGTTGCTGAATCCTAGAGTTTATTTTTACTTCATTCCTTGTTATTAAATGGGGAACCAAAAGTGTTCGTCCAAATAACAATTTCTAGTGGAGTTTAATTTCAACTTAATATGAAGTGCTAGGCAAAAGCAACATGTTGTCTTCTCTATGTGAGCCCATTAGAAGGATAAAGGCAGCAAAGTTAGTACAGCTCTATTTGGGAAGCTACAGAAATGTGCAGCACACACAGTTCACTCAAAAGAAACTCTGTGCTGTCATTAGTGAGGGTTCAGACTGTGCCTGTTTGGGCAGAGGTGGCAAATGGAGTTGTACATGAGACTGTGCTCAGCCCACTAGGGTTTGTTACTCCATTTCCAGCTTAGTGTGAGGCATGGAGAGCCCTCCCTAATCAGATCTGTGTGTGTTGGAGGCTGAGCAGTACTGGGAATATGTAGTAGACTAGGATTAATATGCAGTTAAATCTCGATTAAACTGTAGGGTTGGGCAAGAATCCACGAAGTGAGATTTGATCAAGGACAGCCACAGAGGCAGGGATAATTAAATGCACAGATTTAACTAAGATTCTGAAGGTAGTGGGATCCCAGGGTGGGAATGGAGTTTGTAGACAATGTCAGAACAAAGTGTTACTCTAAACTCAGAAGAAGAAATGCCGTGTTGGAGTTTGGTGCTACAAATGCTCTGACCAGGTGTAACATTTACTGCTAAGTAATCCATGGCCCTGCCTGACACACAGCGAGTAACACATGGACAGTGGTGCCTGCATGTGTTTGTGGTGGTGGCTCTCAGACAGGTCAAGTTTTGGCATTTATTGGAACTTCAGCCTTTTAACTGCTAAACTCTTGTGAAAGCCAGTCCTAATTTTGTTGCACATCTGAGCCCCAGGCCCTTAAATACTGTAAAGGGATGTGTTACATCTGTGAAGGGAAGTGTTTGGCTCAGAAAGGAATGTGCCTTTTGTGGTAGATGGTGTTTGAATATGTTGTACAGTTAAATAGTTAGACTGGTCAACTTTGGAGGAGTCAGTAGGTGTGTGTTATACACAGCTGAAAATATCAGCACCAACAAGCTGTTCTAAATATACCATGACTGGTGGTCATTTAGGGCTTCATGGTTTTTGAAAACTGGACAAGAAATAGGTATAGACTCATTCTAATGGTGACATGCATGTGATTACAGAAAGTCTGATTAAATGTTTCTTACGAGTGTAGCACTGCAAGATATCCTGATTGTCACTGCAGTGTCAAGAACTCTTGTTGGATGGTTCTTTAGCAACTTTACTATTCCTTAGTAAATGAAGGCTGGGAAAAACTTACTGGAGAAATGAGCTTTGCTTTTATGTGCCATCAGATTTTGAACAACATTCAATAAAAGACTTCATCAAAATGCATAAGTGAGTGAAACATCACAATTTAACCAGGCTGTACTAGGTCCCTCAACCACCAAAGCAGGAAAGACACCGAGGAATGGCTCTGTGAAAGTCCCCTATCATGAAGTTCATTAAGGACTGGTAAACTTTATTCTGGACTCATAACACATGCTTCTCGCTCAGGCTCCTTGTCTCTCCTTGGATAGTGCATCCAAATCCACAAGTAACATGCAAGTTTGCATTTCATTTTGAGCCCAGCAGGCATACGGCAATGAGGTTACAAGACCTTTCCAAGTGAGCCTGGAGGGACTTGTTGGCCAGAGTTTGGATTTCTGGCAAGCAGCTCCCTCCAGCTCTCTTCTGTAATAAACTCAGGGTTCAGTCCCCGGCCTCGCACAGATACCGAGCTCTGTTGCGTGTCTCTGGGTAATCAGTCACTGGGAAGGCACAGATGTTTCAAGATGCACAGCAATGGGTGCAGCATAAAAGAGAGGCAACAGCAGGGTCATGCTACAGATGCAACCACATCTCACATGTGTTCATTCTTGACAGGAGAGTTCTTGTAGCGTTTGCGGTTTTCTGGTTGCTAATCCCATCAAACGAGGACTCAAAGGCTAATAAAGCTGGGAGCTTTTATTGCTGTTCCTGAAGCCATGCAGTGCCAGGTATGGCTGAGGCCTCCACTTCAGGCATATCCAAGAGAAGAGCATTGAAATAACAAAGAGAGGTGCAGGATTGCTCCAGGCAGTGGCTTAAATTAATCTGGGCAGCAATTCTGAGAAAGTCAGAAACATTAAAGAAATTTGGGGCTAGAAGATGTCCTAGCCTTTACCTGGTTGTGGAGATAAGAGATGAAAAACTGCATTTTTTGTTCTTTTTCTGTAAATGACATACACTCTAGCCTAAAAGAGAAGCCAGACCTGGGCAGGATTCAGAGTTTGGTATTTCATTTGTGTGTACATAATGACTTTTGTAGCAGCAATGCTGAAGAAGTTTTGGCGTGTATCCACTGTGGGAAGTGCAGGGCCTGTGTTCATTGCTAGGTGGTCCTTCATTCTAAAAACCTTGAGGGACATCCATGGCAGATGGGCTTTAATTAGACTATGTCCTGCTGCCAGTGACTGTCAAATATGTCTCCCCAGATCAAGCACTAGAGCTTTTGGTTGAAGGTGTCAGGTCTTACTCTCATGGAAAGAGAGTTTCCTGCAGCATGAGCTGTAGACAGTGCTGTGGTACCCCTGAGACACCCACAGAAATGGTGAAGTATCTTGCTTAATTGCTTATTCAGTGGCCAATTTGGGTGGAGATACAAACGTGTTGCTGTTGTCAGCCAGTGTTTTATCCTCAATGGCAGAGACCTGTGTTACTGTGCTAAGTAACAAAGGTTCTGGTTTTCTCTTTACTGGTGTGGAGAGTTGTTAAAGCCATATAGCTGAAAGTCCTTGTGTAGGGATGGCTCTGCTGTGTTGCTGCAGGGCTCTGCACTGTAAAAAGTTACAGCCCATTCAAGGAGGGGAACCAGCTACTCCTAAACTTGGCTTGTTTGATCTTTTCTAACTTAGCCTCAAGTGATTAAGCAAACAGTGTCTTTTCAAGCATTCTCCAGTTGTGTGATCTGCTAAACACATCTCACAGTGTGATCTGCCAGAGATGCCTTGAACACTGTCCTTGTGCTGTGCACTCGCTGGTCCTTGTGGGAACATAAATAAGCAGTTATTTCTATTGCATCTGGTCTGTCTGGGTGGGATGCAGAGGATGGTTATTGGTTTATGTTTAACATAAACTTGAAGATTCTTGCTTTTGTCTTAATATTAGCACTCACAGCAAGGCAGCAGCTCTTTATTAGCTACCCAGGAAAATACTCCATTCTCCTTGCAATGTGAGGGGTTCATCTACAGTGTGATGTTTCTGTACAAGGTATCATTCTTACCCTGCCCTTGTCTTAGGGAAGTAGAACATCTACCAGCAGTGGTAGTTGGGATGCTAACCATAAAACTGTAATCTCCTTACAGACCAGTGTAACCAGATCTCTCACAGACCTCGTGGGCAATGTGAACGAGCATTTACATGGCTCCATTAATGCCTAGTGGGTACTTTTTTTTTCTGCAGGGGCTGTCCTTTGACTCAGCACTGCTCTCCTATACCTGAATGAATGGGAATGCTGTGCACTCTGGAATATAAATCTTTGCCCTGGAATCTCTGTTCTGGTGCAGGTTCAGCTGTTAAGCTTTGGACTGCTGCAGAAGAGACAGCAAAAGTAAATTTGGTGCCTCAAACTCATTAGAAGTGGTCAGGAGTAAGAGATGATGGTTTTTCTGAAGTATATCAAAAGCTGATTATTTATCAGTCCTTTCTCCTTGGAATTGTGATGATCCCAGAGTGATCCCTTTTTCCTACCCACATCTTCTTGTACATTATTTGTATCTCAAATCAGCAGAAACTCTGGTCTTCACCTGGCTTTTTATGGCAGCTTGTAGAACTGTAAATGTGAATATGCTTTGACAGCAAATCCTAAATCAACCTTTGGTCACTGCAAGCTGGAACAATTTGAAAACCTGTGTAACCTTTTGACCAAACCTGGGCTGATATTCAACAAGAACTGAAGCCAGAACAGCCCTGATGACTTCAGACTTTCATTATAAGCCAGCTGTAGCCCCTAATGTACACTCAGATTGGGACAGAGGATGTGATGGGTCAGCTGCACCATTTGGGCAGGAGTGTGCTTGCTCCCAGGGGATCCATTGAGCAGTGGTGTTCTCAGGGCTGCTTTTTGCTTGGGCACTGGAGAGCAGTGGGCACTTCCTTCTCCTTTTCACCGCTGCTCCTGAGCACCAGCCATCCTGGGGCAGTCCTTGCCAGCATCTGTCATGGTTTTCCTTTGCTCCCCAGCTCTCCCCTTGGCCTTGAACAATGTGACACTGAGCAGCTCCCTGGGAATCATCCCGAGGCTCTGCACAAGCCCTGCACTACAACAGTGTGCTGGGTTCACTGGTCCGAGGGTGCAGCTGGTTTGAAATGTCTGTTAAATCCCTTGTTCTGGTGCAGATCCCTGTGCAGCTTGTTGTCCCATCCATGTGGATTGGAGCAGGCAGGGTTGAGCTAGCTCTGGGTCTGCATTAACCACCTGAATAGAAGTTAACTTCAGTTTGGGTGCAATAATCAGCCTCTGCTGGTGCAGTAGCATGGGCTCTCTCCCATTTACTGTTACCTGAAATGGTCCCCAGTTTCTGAGAGGGTGTTGGAAGAGCTAAGAAGTAATCAGCAAGTTTTTTCTGACTACTACAGATGACAAACAAGAGTTCGACCACTGATGTTAATATAACAAAATTCTGTGGAACCTGTATAGAAAGGGAAGGTGATTTTATTTCAAAACACATCAAATATGTTGATTCTACCCACTCACATTCTTGTAATTGTGAGCACTTGTGTGGTCTGGATTGGACCACTTATGTGACATTACAAAAAGGGATGGTGGTTGTATATCCTCTGTCTTTTGAGTCTTTCCAGGCTGTTGCAGAAAGCTGGATTTCATGCCTTCTAGATGTCAGCAATAGTCATGATGTTACCTTTTGACTTCGAAGTTTGCCTACTTCACTGCCAGTAACTACTATTTAGGGCTTCTGCCTGTTGTCTTTGACTTTATTTTGGCTGCCATTTGTCTGCCCACTGAGATAACAGGAAGAGGCACAGTGTGTAACCTTCATGTGTATTTCCTTCTCACCAACCTCAATGTGCCTGCCAAAAAAAACAGTTGGCAGGTGGACTAGGTGACTGTTGTAGGTCCCTTCCAAATGGGACTACTTATTCTAGAATACAATTTCCCTGTGTGTGACTTTTGAGAGGCATCTTGTGGGCCGAGTTCCATCCCACACACCTATAGATCCTATTTCTCTTTGGGATCTTGGAGTTGCTTTGGATCTGACTGCATGGGAGCTTCTCTATGTTTGCTGCCATAAAGAGTTTTGATGTGCCCTGAAGCATCTTCCTGTGTGCTGTGCTGCCAGCTCCTGCTCCTGGGGTATCCAGCCTGCCTGTGCAAACAAACCAACCCCAAAAACCCCAAACATCATTTAGCGTTCAGATTGCACAGCTTCCTCTTTCACTCCAATGACTAAATTCCACTTCACTGATGCAATAGGATGCTTCAGGCCATGTTCTCCAGGGCAGTGACTGCAACTCCTCATGTGATTAAAGTCACTTGGCCAGCAGCCCTTATCACAGCAGGGTTCATTCCTCCAGTAAGAGTGGCTGGTGCACGTTAACTACACTGGGGTTCCAGATTTCATAGCCTTGGGATTTCTGCCTCAATAGTGAGAATACGCTGGGATTTGTTGTAATCCCACCTGAGCCCCACAGGATATTTGGATAATGGGCATACAGCAGGATCTGGGTGCCTGTAGTCATCAATCTCTATAGGCACAGTAGATGTTTTTATTGCCCTTGCTTATCTGGCTGTCCCTCACTCTTTTAATATGAACCATACCAAATAAAGCTGACTGAGGATTGAAGATTATCCGTGGTATTCGTCACTTGTAGGAAGGGGAGTGCTGGTTCAGTGTTGGCTCTTAGCATTTGCTAGGCCTTGTCTCCTTGACAGAAAACAACAGACTAAAGCGATTACCAAGAACAGCTGCTTAGAAGGGGCTTTGAATATTTTTTCCGCTTTTGCTGACCTGAACCACAGCAATTATAAGTTCTGGTTATTGTAAACTTACCACAGAACACAAGGCATACCTTAAAATGATGTCATGTCTAGACACACAATTCAGGTATAAATTATGGAGAGAAAGTAGCTTGTTCAGTGGTTAAACTGTAAAAATTTAACAAGATATTTCTGTGTCTCTAGCCTTCACTCTTGCATACGTATTTCTTTACCTCTTACCAGGAGAATTCTGTGACTGCCTCTTAATTTTTTTGTGTTGGGAGATGGAATTTCCTCCCTGTTCTCCATTTCATTTCCTATTTCTGCCTCACTGGGTCTCAAGGGAAGCAGTGTAGCCATCTACTCAGAGTCCAGAGCTAGAGAAGAAGACTCTTGGGTCCAGTCACGAATCAGGCAAGGTCACATAAGGGGTGATGTACAGCAACCTTTCCAAAATTTGGCTTGCTATTTTGGGTAGCTTTGTTTTATGGGGTGGTAGGGGAAGGAGAACTCTGCTGTGGTGCCCAGGTGCCTGGTTTTCCAAGTAATCTGAATTTGGAGTCTCGGCAACATCCCAGTGAGGCTGTGTGGGCCTTACGTTTCAGGGCAAGTTGGACCTCATCCAGGCTCATCTCTGTGGCTGTGTGAGCTGGATTTCTGTGTGGAGTCACTACTGCAGCACTCAAGGGAATGGTGGGCACAGCTGATGGGCAGTCTCACACCTGGAGGCTCAGAGGAGGAGAGGTTGTCACAGGTGCTGGGGAGCAGCACGTGGAAATCAGGGAGCAGCATGTGGAAATCAGTGAGCAGCATGTGGAAATCAGGGAGCAGCACGTGGAAATCAGGGAGCAGCACGTGGAAATCAGGGAGCAGCATGTGGAAATCAGTGAGCAGCACGTGGAAATCAGGGAGCAGCAGGGAGCAGCACGTGGAAATCAGGGAGCAGCACGTGGAAATCAGGGAGCAGCATGTGGAAATCAGTGAGCAGCACGTGGAAATCAGGGAGCAGCATGTGGAAATCAGGGAGCAGCACGTGGAAATCAGCGAGCAGCAAATGGAAATCAGCGAGCAGCAAATGGAAATCAGTGTCCTGCCCACCACCAGGGACTTGGGCAAAACTCCATTGCTGCACAGGGAGGGTTCCCCTGCTGACAGGCCCTGGCTACTCTGACTTGTGTCAAAATACAGCTTCCCACACTTGGCCTGGGCTGAATTTCACCATGAGATCGGAGTGGCTGGCTTACCACCTGGTGTAATCTATACCTCCAGGTAGCTGCGTGAAATGCAGACTTTGGAGGTGGAGGAGGCCTGTTGGGTTAGCAAGCCAGTGCAGGGCTATTCTCCACAGTGTATTCTCTTGTGCTTTTCCTGGCCTAATTACACAGTCCTCAAGTGAAGGAGTTTGGCAAGAACATTCTTCCGTTTTAGCTGGTGTTTGGTCTCAAGTTCTCTTAGTAAGCTTTTTCTCAGTCATCTCCATTAGAGCAAACTGCCATCTAGAATTCCTCTGTGAAGAAGCCTGTTGTGGATTTTGCTTCCAGGTCCAAATTCAATACCTCTTCTTACCTGAGGAGCACCTTGCCCTCCCCAGACACCTGGTCTGCCATCTGTGTGTCCCCTTGAGAGCAAGGATCTAACTCTTGTCATACCTAGGCCTCCCTGGTCTTTTTTAACCAAAATCACATCAGTTTGTTTCCTGAAAACTGTCTATGCTACAGGTCTCTGGAGACAACTATTAATTCCCAGCGAGCAGAGATGGCAATTGATTCTGGAGGAGTTGTTCTGCTCTTGTTGCCATGGGGACAGTTTTGGAATACACTGAAGAACAGTTTTACTCTGTTTTCAGCATATGCAGCAATGTTCTCAATTCCAAAGAGGCACATGTTTCTGCAGTCTCATGAACTTGAACTGTCCACACTGGCAATTGGTATGGAAGACTTTTCCTTGGTGTCCATGAATTTATGTAGAGAAGCCCTAAGCCTTGGTTCACTCTCAACATCTGTTTTTTTTTTGTAGAACAGCAATCAGGTCAACTTTCCCATTGTCACATAGAGGTCCTGTTCTGGAACTGTGGCTTTCCTGTCCTGACCAAGTGTTTGTACAAAGGAAGTCCCCAGGTCTTTTTTGCTGCCCTGCTTTTTCAGGATCACAGCAAGACCTGTTTTCATCTGGATGCATTTGTATCCATTGTTTCTCCTGGCCTCTTTGTCCCCTGTCAGCCAAGAATGACCTTTTTGCTGCATTGTTTCTCCGTTTGCCTCCTGCTTTGCTGCTGTCTGTACCCTGCAGTGTGTGGAAGGTGAACACTCTGCATCCTGCCAGGTGCCTAGTGTCCTCTGAGGGATTAATGCTCTCTGCAGGGGGCTTGTGCTTGTGTTTGTGCTTGTGGTATTTATGAAGGCACCACAAATTGCCATAACATCTTCAGAGATCAACAAAAGTGATTGCTGAAGCAAGGCCACGGAGTAGATGCTGTCACTGGAATACTTTGTTGTTTTAAGAGCACTGAAGAAATTAAAACTCCCACTGCACCCTTCCAATGCCTTGCACAGGCTGAGGTGGCCTTAGGGCCCCTTTTCAGCCTTTGATTGAGTGATTGTTTTGGTACATGGATGTCTTTTTTTTTTTTTTCTTTAATGGCTATTAAACATAGGGGGAGAGTGTTATTACAACTCTAAGTGCTGTCAGCCAAAGTTTGTCCTCACTTCTGCTTCTAGGATATCCTCTTGCAGCGGTCCCAGTTTTCCCTATTCATGGCTTTTAAGAGGTTCTTTTCCTTTCATGAGACTCTTGATCAGCTCAAGTACAAACAGATGGAAAGCAGCAGAGATCCAGCTCCATACAGCACCCAGGCCAGGGTCTTAACTCATCTGAAGTGTTTGGTGCTCAGGGACAGGGGCTACAGCCAGGAATTTTGTAGCCAGGGGCAGGATGCTGTAGGTTCCTCCATGTGTTGTCCTTCACTACTCTTTCATCTTTACCTCTCCCTCCCCTCCCCTTTCATCCTGTCTTTCCAAGGCTCTTGTTTGCCCAGGTGGAGCTGGTTTCCTTTCCCAGAATACTGAGGTGTCCCTTTCCTGGCCCAGTCTGAGGACAGGAAGCTACAGGCTCAGCTGGCACCTGTCCCCTCCCTGGGCACAGGGGGACAAGGGAGTGACGGCCAATGGTCCATGGGAGCTGAAAGTTATGGAGAAATGGTGTTTCATGGAAGAACTGTCTTGGCACCCTGTTCTGTTTTGTGGTGTTTAGGAAGTGCTCTGCAATGGAGGAACAGTTTCTTTGGATAAAGGATTCTGGTCCCGCTGCTGAGTGTTGTGAATGCCAGCTTCTGCTGTTCCTGGAGCCTTTACTTCAAATGCCCACAAAACAGGATAGAATTAGCACAGAAATTGTCACTAATGGGCCATCTTGCCTGGGGTGGGGGTGGGAGGTGGGGGCCAGTTTTGAGCCCCTGGTCACTGCATTACCTCAGGAGTAAGGAGGCATGGCCATGTCCTGACTTTGTGCCAACAAGGAGAATTCTCCAGTGGACCACTGTGTGTGTTTCTCCTGTGGAATGATCACCAAGTAATTTTGCTAGGGTCAATGTGAGCCTAGCATCTTTCAAACAAATGTCATATGGAAGTTTGCAAATCCTATTGTCCCAGGAAAAATTAACTTTCTCCAAAGTGTTGAAGTGTCGCAGGAAGCAAAACTTCAGACTGTGCTGGGATATTGAACTATGTGGAAGTTGGAGAATTTTCCCACTTCTATTCCATGTGGAGTAACTTAGTTTTTTCAGCACCTCAAGGGCATTGACATACATCCAGAGAAGGAAAAGGAGGAGAAATGAAGATGAATGAAGATGAATTTTTTCTTGAAATGCAAGAAATGAAAATGTGAACCAGAGCTGCTTAGGCAGAGACCATGGCCTGGATATGAGATTCCCTTTTGCTTCAGATTTTATAGGATTTTTATGGGAAGGGAAGGAGGTATGATCTCTGGGAAGAACACACCTATTCTGCAGGTTTCTACTCAGAGATGGCCTCTAGCAAGTGCGTGTGTATAGTTAAGCTCTTAATATGAAGCAGAGCTTCTTAAACTCCTTAATAACATCTCTCTAAGCATCACTACCAGGAGCTCTGCAGGGAGAGATTTTGTTTACTTTTAATAGAAATATTAAATTCTAATAGAAATTTTAACTTCTAGGAAGTTAAAGTTTGGTTAACAGTGGTTAACGCCTTTCATACATTGTAGTTGGGTCAGTGCAGTGTTGGGAGCTGACTGTGCCTGTTGGAAGTGAAGCAGTGGATGGAGTGTAGTGTGAAACCTGCTGTGAAGCTGATTCTGAATATATGTTGTGTTGTTCAACACAAAACAACATTTTCCCTTTATATAAGTTCTGAATATACATAGAAAAAATGTGTGTGGCATCTGTGGATGTGCTGAAAAGAAGCATCTTAGCTCACAGATTTCCATGCTGCATGTTTGTGTGTTTGCTGACAGCCCACTCTGGCATTTTGTGTCATGTAATTGCAGCCTATCCTACCATTTTCCAAGTAGTGCTCTTGGCCACACCAGCAAGCCAGGCTGTGCACATTGTAAGGACAGACTATTGCACTTTTTATAATCTCAGCTAGTTCCTGAAGTGGAGTTTTGAGTGACTGGTGACAGATCTGCTCTAAGTTTGGAAGCAAATGCAAATTATTTCAGAGAAAATCTTTTTCACAGAGCAAGCCTCTGCTGGCTGGGGAGGAAGGATCAGATATATTCACCTAGGCTTTCTCATCCAGCCAGCTTCACATTCCTTTCCCTCCTCCTCCCAGGCTTCTGTTTCTTTTGTTTCCCCCCAGACCCATTGTTCTTGTTCTCTTTCAGTGGTTAAGGCACAGCTGGGGTCAGGAACAGGCAGAGAGCAGTTTTGGGGTACTGGGCTGAGGTGGACTCCTGATTCTCAGCCTCAGCTGCTCTTCTGTGCCCCATCCGTGGTGGCTCACAGCAACTCCCATCAGTGCCATCATCCACAACTTCTGCTGGGTCCACAGGGTCAGGTATTCCCAACTCCTCTGCTTGTACTGTACAAGTACAAGGCCCCTTCTTCTGCACTGTTAATGGGGAATAATCACATCAGTCCCTAGGGAAGCTTAGGATGTGGGAAAAAGAACAGGAGGTGACTGTTTCCTCATCTCCCTGGCCTGAGACACCCCAAACCTGTTGTGGACAGACTTTGGTTCTGTGTGTGCCATAGGAGAGCAGCAAGGCCCGGGGGAGCCTCTCTGTAACTGGTACTAAACTGGATTTCACTCTTGTGCTAGAGGGTTGGTAATGGATTGTCTCCACCTTGTCTCTGCCTTCCCTCCACCTTTCCATGGGTTTTCAGAATGGCAAAGACTGCTCTCCTGTGCTTGGCTCCTCAGGCTGAGGAAGGTGAATGAACTGTCAGAGCTCTCAAACTGGGACTGCACAGCAGTCTGGAGGCTCTGCCTCTAACTCCTCTGCAGCTGCCCCTTGTGGATAGGAACCAGAGGGTGAATCCAGCAGGACCTTCTCTCCTGTTCCTCAGTTACCTGAGGAAGGTGTCTCCTGTGCCTGCTTTCTGCAGCTGCCTTCCCTGGAGGGCTTGATGTAAATGCAGGAGGGCTGTTGGCTCTGAGAATGAAAGTGATACTTTTGGAAATTGCCACGCTCCAGGATTTAACTCTTTAGCCTCTGGAGTTCCCAAGCACTGACTGCTTCAACATGCTGAGTTAGCCTCTACTTCCCAAGCGTCCTGAAACTGAGCCGAGCTGTCTGGGATGTGCAAGGCAGCCCATTTTCTTCCCTGCATCCATGGGATCCCAGCTGTGCAGGCAAGAAATCATCAGGGAACAACCCAACAAGAAAAGGAGGTGAGAGCAAGTGCCTGAACTCTGAAATGCAAAACTCTGGGAGTGGCTCACCTTCCTCCCCACCTTTCCTAAAGCTCAGCAGCACTCATGGAGCTGGAATGGGGGCTGCATTTATCAAATTCCTGTCTGCAACAGCAATGCAGTTGTTTTAGATTAGTGTACAAATAGACATTAGTGTAATACATCTGTTGTTAATCCACATCTTGGTAGAAAAGAGATGCCAACACATCATTTATTAGCCACATCGATCCTATAACGTCCTTTCTTTTGTCTTTTGAGTATGTAATGGGTTCCAGGATGTCTTTTATTTCATTGTACACCACATTTCCTCTTGTCTAACATAGCAGGACATGATGTGTTCCAGGATATAATTTATGCCATTTTGGAACTGGACACCACTGGTTCAATGTATCCCGAACTTTTCTGAAAACCTTCAGTGTGTTGTGCTTTGCTCACAGGTCTTTGCACAATTGATGGGTAGAAAGAGCTGGAACACTAGCAGGAAGGAAAGCAATTTATTCTTAGTCCAAGGAGAGCTGAAGGACCATGAGGAACTCTGGATGCTGGCATGGCAGGCTATAATTCTTACCTTGATTTGTTTAGAAAGCTGGAAAGGGAAGTGCTAGTCCATCTTAAGAGCCTATCCATGACTGCTTGTGTAAGCCCCTGATAGTTTCAGTGGGATTCAACTTTGAAAAGGAACCAGTTAAGGGGTAGCTGTGACAGATGCAAATCTCCTTTTTTGTGAAAATAGAGAGCTGCTGCTTATCTGATTGTACCAAAACTCTGTGTCAACCACAGGTGAAGGAATGAAAACCACCTCACTGTCTTTTTCCCTATTTGGTGATTTTAATGACGACATTCACAGATGAGGGGAGCAAGGACACAAGTCCTGCTGAAAGTTGGGGAGTTTGGTGGTAATTTGCTTGTGGAATGATCATCTGGGGAGGAATTGGCAGTGGCCACTTGCCTGATAGCTTCTGCAGGAGTCTGTTTCTTTTGCTTGTCTTTGTCATGAATTAAAATCCCACCCAGAACGATGGAATCCCAGTCCTGCCTCCCCTCCCCACTGCAACATCCCAGTGTCAGCTTTGGCCTGTTCCAGATGTTCACTTTGTGGTGGAGTTGGACCAGCAAGAGACTGGTCTAAAGGGACAGCACAGGATTTCAAATCTTCTGCACGGAGGAAGAATCACAATGAGCAGAACGTTTGAGTTTTAGGTCAGACCAACAGTTGTTGTCAACCTGTGTAAAGGTTCTAAAGATAAAATATTTTGGCAAGATAAAATATATCCCTTTTGGTTTGGTTTGGTTTTTGTTTGTTTGTTTGTTTGTTTTGTTGTTTTCTTTCTTTCATCAAAGGATCTCACAGGAGACAGTTTGTCTTGCACTGTCCCAGTTCCCCTGCTGTGGACCCCATTCTGTCTGTGTGTGTCTGGCTTCTGATGCCTCAGTCCTGAGGCTGGAGGTCTGTAAGGGAATAATGGCCCTGTTAACTGCAGCCCCGAGTTCTTGCTCTGTCAGATCTTTTTCTTTAGTATGTGCTGGTTTTAAGCACAGGAATAGTACCAGGAGTTTGGGGAAGGGTTGCTGGGGTAACCGACATGTAAGACCAGAGGGAATAATGTTAATAAAATAAATTGCTGACTCGGAGCAGCTCGATAACTCAGACGGGTGAGTTCTCAGGCTTGACATCATGCTTTTCTCCTTTGCTCCCTCTCTGCCCTTCATCAGCTGCCTCTCACTCGCAGGTACTGTCATTCACAGGCCTGAAGTTCAGCTAAATCCAATATGGTGTCATGCCATTAGCACACAGGTCTCTTGCGCCAGGATCTCGTTTCCAGGTCTCCAGAGAACCAAATGTTCAAACTTCTAAAAGACAAACTGTTGTAGAAATAAGAAACTCTTACTCCTCTCCACACAGCTCAGCACCATTCCTGTGCAAGGAGAGATAGGACAGAATATGAAATAACAAACAGCACAGACACCAGTCAGGTGATTAATTCTCCTGCCAAGGCATAAGAATACTGGAGGATGAAAAGGAGTGGAGAAGGTGGAGTTATTTATGTTGTGAATAGCAGCTGCAGGTCTGTATCATGCTATAAACACAGAAAAGAGTCTCAAACTAAGATCTGTAGAAAGATCTTCCTGTCTACACTATCTGCTTTAGTGAAAAGATCACAAAATTAAGGCAGTTGTGAAATTGTGTGTTTGCATATGGATGGTCTCCAGATCTTAGTGTCACAGGACATGAACACAGCTGAAATTTCTGTGTGGTTCGGAAGATGTTCAGAACTTTTTACTGCTATTGATATCTCTTCTGGTTGCATCAGAGCAGATAAACCTCCCAGAGCACAGCCTAGCAAGTAAATTGTGGTACTTGAGAAGAACCTCAAGGAAGAGTAAGTTCTTCTGTTAAGTGTCTGATGTATGGTCCTTTATGCTTTCCTTGATGCCAGCCCTTTTCAAAAACTTGTTCTTCCTGGCACTTTGTTGGCATTTATCTTGTTGGTACCTGAGGCAGGTAGTTGCTGTTGAGGGCCTAGATGGCACTTTGTCCTACCACCATAAAATTTAAGAGCTCCTTAGGAGGAATTAACAGCACACTTAGGTGCTGTGTAGGTTGGGACACTGAAGGAAACCTCCAGTGACTTTCCTGTGGTTAACAGTGCTCTGTAGAAGATGTTGGTGATTCTCAGCTCTGTGCCTCAATCTAGTTTGCATTTTCTCTCCCTGGAACAAAAATGACTAATATTTGAGTGATGGAAGCTGCCTTGATCATGTAAAATTTTGTCCCTGTCCTTTTTCCCCTAGACAAAGCCCACTTCGTGTAGCTCTGCTGTGAGTCTGATGAAACCCCCCTGCCCTGCACCTGCCTGGCCCCCAGCACAGCCTGTTGGGAGATGTGGTGCCCCAAACACTTGACCTCTGAGCAAATTGGCTTTCCTGGGGTTCAGGTAAAATTGGCTTGTGGTCCTCATCCACTCCTTGGTCCATCAGCTGCTCTAGAATCATCTTTCAAGACACACTCTGTTTCAGTGGCTTATAATGGCCAAGGGTGCCACTTCTAGGCTGTGTGTGCTTCTGTCTGGGCCCTGCAGCCAGAAGGTTGCAATTATTTCCTTGCTCTTTCAGACTTCATTATGTTGCTCCACATGCCTTCATATGGTAAAGGACACTGCAGTTCTAACAAGCTTGGCTGGAATAATCATTCCTTCTTGGCAAATACTTCCCCTGACTTGAAGCTGTGCAGTGAGACCAAGGAATCATCTTTATCTTTTGCAGTGGGGTGGTGGTGCTGCTCCCTCAGCCCTGTCCCTGCTGAGGCAGGTATCCATTCCTGTGGGAAAGGGAAGGAAATACTTTTATATTTGCTGTTGAGCCGGCGTCTGCAGTTCACCAAGCGCTAGGAATGTGCTGTTCCCATGGTGATCCTGGGCTGGTCAGGGCCATGTGCTGCTGACATGACTCCCCAGACTGCTGGGGGAATGGGTTAAGAAGCCTCTGCCCAGTTAAGCACAGCAAGCACCAGTCTACAGATCTGTGCAGGCTGCAGTGAGGGAGTGGGACAGCTCTGTAGGAACTGTAGGCAAAGCTGTCAACACTGAAGACTCTTCAAATACCTTGGAGGTGGTTTATTTTCCTCACTCACTTTCTCAGATGAAGCTGGTGCCCTTTCAGGTACTCTTTTACTTGTACAACTCATGGTCCAGCAGGTTAAATTTGATTCCTTCCTGCCCCTGAAGCCCCTGGAGCTGCTCTGAATTTACCCCAGCAGAGCTGAGGTTGGGATTCAAGCAGATGGGAAACTTGGCGAGCTGTGCAGGCAGGATGGCCTTTGCAGGGGCCGGGCACGAGTGCACATCTGTGTGCTTCTGCCATTCTCTGCATCTAGTGAGAGAGGGGGCTTAAAGGGGGTTAGAAAAAAAAGGAGAAATCATGGTGTGATGCAGTGTTTTGGCACCAGTGAGTTATTTTGCTTAATAGTTTGGAGATGATTTAATCTTGGAGATAATTAAATTGAAGGTGTCATTTCAAAAGATAACAATGTCTGTATGAGCTCTGTTAGGTTTGGCAAAAGCTCCGGCTTGTTTTGTGGGGATTGAGGGATTTTCTTGAGTGGAACATGGGGGAGGAAAGTGGAACATAGGAGAGGAAAGGCAGGTCTAGTTTGATGGTCTTTATTTCCACCCTTCCTTGCTATAAAATAATCTGACATAATGCAGAGCAGGAAAGCAGCCTCTGTGACTTCAAGAGGGTGAGAGCAAAATACTCCCCTGGACTTCAGGGTAGCTTCTGATGAAGAAACATCTTAGATCCAGTCCCATCTTCATGTGTCTGCTCCCATGACCTGCTCAGGGAGAGAAACTGGTCTGTGAAACAGGGCTTGGGTCAGGAAGCACTGTGAGCTCTGCAGGGACTGTTCTTAGGGGTGTGGGGTCTTTCTGGGCTCCCAAAATGTTGCTCTCTAGTCCCCTGTCACTTGTTTCAACTGGAAAGTCCTGTACATGTAGCTGACATGGTTTGTGGCTTGCTCTGTGCCTTTCCTGCAGGACAGCTGTGCCTGACAGCCACCTCTGCTCCAACCCCAGGAGGGAAAGTTCCCTGTCCTGTGCTGGACACAACACAGTTTGTGGTCCCTGTGGCCATGTGCTAATCCTTGTACTTTGGGTACAGGTCTCCTCCAGAGCTGTGTGTGATGTGGGGGACTTACCCAGCTGAAATTTAACATTTAGCCTTCTGGTATGTGACCTACAGGTGACTGGAACACGTGTTCCAGAACTGAGGTGCCAGCCTGCTCCTACAGACCCTCTTGCATGGTTAGGGGGAGCCAGCCTGCAGTTTTCCCAGCCAGAATCCCTGTGAATTGGCAGGGAGCCCTCAGTCACACGTGTCAGTGCTCTGCTGCATCCCTGCTGTGCCCCAGCCCTGCCTGTGACACCAGGGTGACCAGGGGAGCTGGGCTGGTGGGGAGCAGGTCCCTGCTCCGGACACCTGCCTTGGTGAGAGCTCCCCTGACTGTCCTTAAAGATGCTCCCTCAGCCCAGGCCCTGCTCAGCAATGGGTTTGTGCAGCAAGAGATTGGTAGCAGTTTTCCTTCTCTTTCAACACTGCATTTTTAGTAATATTTTGCCTTGCTCCTAAATGCTGCATTTATTTCTCTGGGTCTCAGAGCTCTGCTGCCACCAGTTTAACACCAGCTGGGAGACTCTCAGAGAAGAAAGGCTCTATGTAATAATGTGTGTGTGTCTGTATTTTTTTTTCACTTGAGCTCTGATGTGAAAAGCCCTGTCTGGGCATTTAAATGGCGTGGCTTGTGATATACACCAATTTATGTAGAAGTTGGCAGGGGTGTTTTTTCCTTGCCAGCAGGAGAAGGAAGGAGACCTGGGACCTCCTTCTGGTGAATTACTTAGAAAAACAGCCAACATTTAAAATTACAGGTTTGGAATTGAACTATAAATTCCAGTGAAGTAAAAGATCCATGAATAATATGTCATTAGCCTGAAATATAATTTGTTTGTATGTTTTAAGCAGTAGAAAGGAAACGGGATATAATTCCTATTAGCAACGTATATATTTCCCCCAAGCAAGAACCAGCTGCCTGATGGAAAGTTTATGTTTGCTCTGTAAATGTTTTTAACTGTTTGGTTGTATTGAGTTCTTTTTCCAGTGGTACACAGGGCTTTAATCTCTCCTGGTTCAGCTGGGTTGATGTGCTGCTCTCAGTTGGGGATTGTGTGCCTTCTGTTCAATGTGAGTGGGTCACAGGTTGCCACGAATTTAACACAAGATCCAGAAATCAAGAATAAGTTTGTCTGTCTGCCCCGGTTGGCATCTTGAGAATTACAAGCCAGGCTCACAGAAGATCTTCTCACATCTTTGCTCAGATCTGACCAACTCTTCTGTGATCTGGAAAACTCTGGTGAAACAGGAGGAGGTATTTTTACAAGGGACTTTTTGCATTTCTCACATAGTGTTGGGCCCAGCATAATCATAGAGCACTTTTGGTGTTTTTAAATGGGGACCATGTGATTTTGTTTATGCCAGTAAAAGTCGGAGTGAACAGGATCACTTCTGTTTGAGACAGCAATTTCCACCAATCCTTCCACAAAAAGGTTTAAGGCATTTGTGGTGGCCTTCAACGTCTGCCCTTTCAGTGAGCAGAGGTGGATGCTAGCTGGAGAATCTGGAGTCCATCTCATTTTCCTTAATCACCATCTGTCTCCTCACTGGGATGGTGGTGACATTGTGGCCAGACCTGCTTATCTCACAGCAGGTAGCTGTGGAAGGCAAAGGCTTACAGAAAGCTTTTTTTTTTGTTACAGTGATTCCAGTTTAACATATGTGGATCCTATCTTGTGTTTAAAGTCACTTTGGGTTTAGTTTGGGAGGCTGGAGTATGTGACTTGGTTTGGGGAGTTATGCTGGCTCCAAAGTGGTGCATCCCAGGGCTGAGCTGGGGCTCACAAAGAGCTTTTCTGGGTTCTGAAAAGGTTCTGAGCTTCCTGCAAATCTTAACGACCTCTATAAGGGCTTGCTCTGACTTTAGCTTCAGAGAGATTGAGAATTAAAAAGGGGACCAGTTGTTCAAACATGCTCTGTGTTGACACCTGGCACTGCATGCAGCTGAAGGAGCAGTATCTGTCTGGCAACACTTGTGTACAGTAAATGTGTCACTCTGGGAGGTCCTGGGCCACTCTCACTGCTTGGAATTGGAAGCAACTCAGCCAAAGGCAGTGGAAGAGCATTTCAATAAAGATGGCACAAATAGAATTGTAGTGGAGACCTGCAGCACCCCTGTGAATCCTGGGCCGAGCCAGAAAGAGTTAAAGAGCTCCTGTCCAGGGAGTAATGGCAGGAGCTGCCATTGGTGCTGACAGACAGGGAGTCACTTGCTGCCTGCAGCTTCTATCAATTTCCACTCCGTTGTCAGCAGGTTGTAAATAAAACCTCTGCTGGGCTGCTCTTTGTGCTGGCTCTGGGACTGCAGCTGCCTCCGGGCGAGCTCTGATGGATATGGAGGCCTGATGGATATCCAGGGGCCTGCCTGTGCCTCCAGCCATGCCTCAGGGCAAGGGAGACATCCTGGCATCCCAACATCCTGCTGGCATGGCCTCAGACACTTCCCGAGGCAGGAGGAGGCCCAGGGCACTGCGTGTTTCTGTGGGGTTGCTGGTTCACCCCAAGGAAATAAACTGCTGTCTGATGTGAACTGGGCTTGATTTTTTGGCAGCTTCGAGAGAGAGAAATAGGATTAAAACTAAATGGAGGAATTCCTCTTTTCAAAAAGAAAAATGGAAGAGGAGGGAAAGGGTCCAGTTTGAAATCGAGCTTAATGTTGCTGCTCACTCTTGGAGTTGCTCAGAAGGCATCCAAAAACTAACTCGTGTGTTTTTGGAAGTACCCTGGCCCAGCACGGCAAGCTATGAAATGGGGGCCCCGAGCTGTGCCTTGTGGCTCCACAACCAACTCCTGCGTGCGATGGGGACCAAACTACTCAGGCCAGCTTTTCAGAGACAGTCAATAACTTCTGGGCTGTCTAATTTGGGAGTTTCCAAATCCAAGCTGCTTCCACTGGCTTCTCTTGGTGGTTCAGGGTAGGCAGAGCCTTAAACAAACAAACAACCACCACCCCCTGCTGCTGCCGCTCAGACATCCCAGTCTAAGACACCCAAAGTCTGCAGTTCCCAAGTCCTTTTTCCACACCAGAAAATGTTGACTTTCATCCTTGTGTGTTTCTTCATCCATAAAATAACAATGTTACAACCAATTGCTTATACCTGATAGTTGATGTAAGGATTAAAAAAAAGTTAAGTTTCCTCAAAGGAAACAGTTGTGAAGCAAACTTTCTAAATGTGGTCCCAAGGCTTTCATGATGGTCCTGTCTCTATGGGAGGCGAAGATGCCATGTAACTCTCTGTTTTGAACTAATTTAGAGCATTTCTTTTCAGGCTCCTGTGAGTCTTGTCCTCTCTGAACATGGGTGTTCCCATCCTGCAGTTTGTTTTTCACATCCGTGTGGTTGTCTGGAACAGCCCAGCTCCCGGGGGAAGCTGTATGGAGAGCATTGGATTTGAGCAGTATGGTGTTCATCCCCAGGAAATGGTGATTCCAGATCACTCCAAAGCAACAACCCCAGGAGGACACTGGCAAAGCTGCAGCTTTGGGGGTTTGAATGGTGGCTCTGGGCCCCAGGTCTCTGAAATGAGGCTGAAAGCTTTTAGATTCTATTAAATGGTCATTTTTATTTGCCTTTGCTGCTGTGATAAAGGCAGGGGCTGTTCATGTCTCCTGCTGCCTGAGGGCAGAGTATTTGGTGCTGTAATTTTAGCTGTTCAGCATCTACTCTGTTACACCCCTGCTTGAGAAGGGGACTCAGTACTAAACTTTCCAGGTCTGTCTGCAGTTGATCTGCTTCAGTCCTACTGGCATTTTTGATGGGAATTTTATGACTTCTTTCTGGCAAGTTTGGTACACATTTTGTTTTCTTTGGAGCCAGTATTGGCTCCTTGTGCCTTTCTTTTGGAAGCTCCAGTGATCAATGCCTTTGGTTGTGGGAACTCTTACAGAGAAGAGTTTCTGTCATCATTTATGGGGGTACAGGAAAAACAGATGAATGAAGAAGTGTAATATATGCCAAATATTATCCTCAGAACTGCTCTTATCTGATATCTACAGCTGTACTTGTTTAATGTTAATATTATTTTGCTTAGCTGGACCTTTCTTTAGAGAAGGTTTTGTTTAAAAAGTGTAGTTCTCTGAAATCAAGCATCTTTGTTCAGCAACTAGAATTATCTGTGTTGGTATCTGTGTGAATGATTCACTTTTACTGCACTGGGATTGGTTTTTAATACTCGGTGTTTTCTAAAGTCTCATTCTGGTGGAAGCCATCAGGAGGAAAAGAGCTGTTGTGATTTCAGAAGTTGGATGCTCTCCACTGGTCAGCTGGATGAGATACAACACCTTATTTTTAATCTGGCACTGCTCTGCCACCCAGATTGGTACCTTGGGTAGACTCTTGAAAAAAAATAGGAATTCTTGGGTAGCATGAGCCAGCAGGACAGATTCTCCATTTGTGTCATTGTCACATGTGATGTTTGTGCTGCTTTATGCTCAGTCACCATCTGCTCCTGAGCCTGTTGAGTCATCTGAGCAATTAGTTCAAGGCTCATTCATCAGCCATGGACTATTTATACTTATTTTTGGATCTCCTTCATCACAGTGCCTGGACCCAATGAAGGGAGTGTGGTATAGATGCCAAGGCAGGTAAATGAAATAAGTAAAAGAGAAGTTCTCATATCCCCCAGTAACTTCTGTAACCAAACAAGCTGATTTTGGAGACAGAGCACTTGGCCTTTTAAGGGAAATCTGTTCTTCAGTCTGGTAATTCAGGCTAGCACTTAATCTTTAACTTCTGCAGCACTGTTATGACCCAAGGCAAGGCATCCATCCCTTTTGCAAAAGAATTGTAATCCAAGCCCTGACCATTCAGGATAGTGATGATAAAACAGGAGCTATTAAAGCACTCACTGCATGCAGCCAACAGTTACAACAACATTTTTAATAGGCGTAAAAGTGTCTAAAAATATTACCTGCCTGCACAAATAAGTTTACATCGGAATAAGGAGTAGAGTCTCTTAAAACACATCAGCCTAAGATTCAAAAAACTTTTTTTTTTTTCAGTGAAAAGCTTAAATAATTTCCTCAGAAAGCCAGTTTGTAACTTAAGCCTTCCCAGGGAATGATCCAACGTCCAGTCTAATCGTTTTATGTGACTATTTAATCTACTGTTTAACAAACAAAAATACTTGCAGTACCATAGCAACTACTGCACAGATTGGTGCCCTTGGGACAGAGATCAGCTTCCTGATCCAAAGCAAATCTGCCTACTCTGTATTCTGAGATATACTTTAGGGCAACCTTGTGCAATCATAAGGAAGACTTTCAAATGCAGGCTAAAATGGACTAATTTTTTGGATGTGGATGTTTCATTCACTGGTTCAGAGACACATAAATATGCTCCTTGCTTTGGGATAAATAGGCATCCATAATTCTTCAAGGCTTCAAGGACATGAAGAGTTCCAGTCTTTTTCCTGGATGTAGGTGTATTATAGCTAGAAATCACTTTATAATTTGTGCATAAAACCTGTGTGTATTGAGTTTCAGAGGAATGCCCAGCTAATGGTTTTATATTTCAGGTAATAAAGAGCCTCTCCTACTCTGGTTGTGGCTGAAAAGCTATAAGAAACTGCAGAAGCATTGGTTTTGATAAAAGGCTTTGTCCTGGGTCTAGACTCCAATACTCCTGATTGGCTTCCTGTCTTCTGGATGTTTATTGCACAACTTCACTGCTGCAACTGAGGGTTTTCTGTCCCAGCCTTTGAAATGCTTTGCTCTGGTGCTGTTGGATCTGCAGTATATGAAGGAAACTACCCTGGACCACAGCACAGCTCTTATGTGACTTAATTGTGGTCCTATTTCAATCAGTTACATTTGTGTCCCCTGGTGAACATGCCCTGGACCTATGGCTGTCCTAGCACAAAGAAATTGGGCTTTATTCTGGAGAGCATGGATTTATCCTTAGGCTGGAAATATTTCCAAGCCTTCCATAATTTGATTTGTGCCAGTAAACACTGATTCTGTGAGATCTTTGCTGCTGTTGTGAGATGTGTCAGAACTGCTGGCAGGAGCCAGAGAGGCAGGGGTGATGCTGGTGCCCAGCTCCAGGTCTCCTGGTGGGCTCTGTGGCTGCCTGGGAAGGGTGGGAAGGGATCAAACCAGAGTGAGCTGGGACACTGGAAGGTGCTCATCAGCTGAATGCTCCACTCATCAGCTGCCCCCAGGCTGGAGGACATCCCAATGGATGCATCCTCGTCTTGGAAAATCTGCAGGGTGGTGTTTCCTTTTCTCCTCTTGCACAACCAGCCAAATATTGGCAATTTGGCATTTTCTTTGAAGCACAAATCCCTCTCTGGTCTTGTTTACAAGGAAGGTCTGATTGGGATGGAAGAGCTGGTTACTGTCCCTGGGTGTTACACAGAGCGTGGGGCTGTTCCTGGGATGTTTCCCATTCTCTGGTTGGGTGCCTGAATCCTTTCATGGCATTACAGCCTGGTTTGCAGGCAGAAAAGGGAGATATTTTGGGATTTGTTAATGCTCCCAGGAATGTGTGTTGCCACAAAAGTTTCTGGGTAGTGATGCTGTGACTGTATAGTAAATATTTGTCTATTCCTTTCCCCCCTACCCCTTTTCTGCTTTTCTTTTTTCTTCCTGCTGTTCTGTGAGCTTTAATATCTGCTCTCTGCTCTTTTGCATTAGCAGCACCAACAAAAGCTGTTAGTATGTTTGCCTAAGAGAAATAATTTATCATATGTCTGTGCAAAGTTTGAGAACCTTTCTGGTTCAAAAGCATAAATAAAATGTTGAGGTACCATGATCCTAAAGCAAATTACTGTACTTTATCTAAAAAGAATCTGTCCCACATTGCAGGATCTCTGACCACTCTGTGTAAAATGATACCCTACAAAGAAACAGAGCTTACTAATGAAAGTTGTGACAGAGAAGATTTCACTTTGAAAATAATGTTCCCCAAATCTTTTATAATAATTAGGTTTGAAACAAGGCTGTGCAGAAGCAATAATTTCCAGGCTGAGTGATCAGATATAACTTTCCTCTATCTTTTATTTTTTCCATTTTCCCTTAAAATCGCCCCTCACAATTGGACCTGCCTTAGATTTAATACTGGAAAGCCCCAATATGGTATAACAAAGACAAGAAATAAGAAGGAGAAAGCAGGAGGACACTTCCTCCGAGCTTTCTTGGACTTCTTTTCAAATTATCCTTGGTCTTGAAACAATTTAAAATCAAAATTGTACTTTGCATTGCAACCCCAATAAACTGAGGTCAGGGCCTTTCTCAGTGAGCTCTGTCTTCCCCTTCTGTCTGATCTGTGCCTTTGTTCTGCACATAACTCGTTAATACCTGAATCACATCAATGCCCTACCTTGCCACTTTAATTATTCTAATTTATTTTTAGTATCTTTGATTACATTTGGACTGTGCTTGTGTGTTGTACTGAGAGTTGTATCTGGATTATTTACTCAGAGCTCTGAGTTGGTGTTTTCCCGTTTACCCCTCAGGACATGATGGGAAAGGTTGCTTTTAATGATATTCTGTGGGGTTTCAGGGGACAGCAGGGCCTATCCATCTCCTGCTGCAGCAGAACTGCAGGTGAAGCTTGCAAGGCACTGTGAAAGCTCCTGGGGTCAAGCAAAGGGAATCTTAAAGCAGTGGAGATCTGGGTTATATCCCCTGGCCTTGGATTTGGGATTGTGTCTGTGACAGGAGAGTGGTTGTACCAGGTGTGCAGCAGTTCACCTGACTCAGGTTACATTCACTGGGAGAGTTCACAAATTGTTTTTCTCTTATGCATTGATTGGAAATAACTGTTCTTGCTCACATTGACTGAGGGGATGTGACTGTTCATGTCACTTAGAGATTCTAGAGGAAATACTCTTAGAAATCTGATGGTTGATACAGGTAACTGTGCCAGGTTTGTTGCTTGGCCACATCAGCTTATGGCCATTAAAAGCATTGTTCTAGCAGGCAGAAGGAGCTGCTTGTCCCCTCCCAAATTTAGATGATACCCACATGCAGATAGTTAACTCAGAATTGCTTTGATAGTCTGTTACTTTAACTCGTGCAAGTCCCACGTAGAAATGCTTATTTTGGGTTGCATTAGGAGTAGGGATGGGTGTGTGCTCTGCTCACTGCAGCTCGGTGTGTGCCAGGCCATCAGTTTTGTAGGCTCTGCCAGTCTGTGCCCTCTCTGCATGTTGTGACACAAAGGACAATCTGTTGGCTAAAAACACCTGAGTGTGCCAAGAAATGGTTCACTTGACTTATGTTAACCATTGAAGCCCAGAATGGTTTGGGTTGGAAGGGACCTTAAAACCATCTTGTTCCACCCCCAGCCATGAGCAGGGGCACCTTCCACTATCCCACATTGCTCCAAGCCCTGTCCAACCTGGCCTTGGACACTTCAGGGATGTGGCAGCCACAGCTTCTCTGGGCAGCCTGTGCCAGGGCCTCAGGTACCTCTGAGTACCTTCTTTTCTCATTTCCCATCCAGACCCTCAGTCAATTCTTGGCCAGAATTGCAATGAGGGCATGCACAGAGTCTGCATCCTCACAGTCTGCACACCTGCTTTAAATTTTGGTGAGTACCAGCATTTTTAGAGATAATCCCAGCACTGACATAGCTGGATGCTGCCCTGCTGGAGAGGTGCCCATGGGATTTGGCAGCGACATCTGGAAAAGAGCTGAGTGTTGTGCCATTGCAGCACCGTGAAGAAAAAGCTCTGCAGGGGTGGTGCTGCAGTGATGCAGTTTTGTGCTTTCCAGGTGAATTCATTGGGGATACACTGAAGGCCATTGAGCTTTTAGAATGGTTTGCTGGCATAGGCCCTTGACATTGGGATTTATCCTATGCCTTGATAGGGAGTAGCATTATCTTAATTGTTCTTGGCATGGCGCAGGACAAATCCAGCCTTTCAGGCTTTGGGTGGGAGGAGTGAGAGCCTCTGGGGAGCACAGGGGTGTTTTTCTGTTGTCTGGCTGCTTGATTTAATTGCTGGGAGTTCAGCTGTCTGAGCAGCAGAGTTTTAGTGCATGATTTGTGTTTGAGGTTTGTCAGCAGGCCTAGATCCTTGAACCAGCGTGCTTTTTGCTTTTTGCTTTTTCATCTTAATTTTGAATAAATAAAACTGAATTATGGTGACAATTTCTGGAATTTTATCACTCTCAAAGCTTCTCCAAATACTGGGCCTGCTCAGATCCCAGGCAGCCAGGTGAGGAACATCTGTCTATCACATAACATCTGTCTATGAGTAAGACAGATAAATTAAGAGATTTTCTTATTGGTCTGCCAAAGTTATTGGTCTTAGAGTTAGGAATGGAAACGAAGACCTTTGCTGTACTCCTCAGACCACCCTTCCAACCACATGCTTATATTTCAGTGCTCAGGCTCTTCTCAAACACGTGCAATTAGTGATCTGTGCTGCTCATGCTATCAGGCATCTCCATTAAATTTATTATCCCGCAAAAGATCTAAGCTTTTGCATAGTTATACCCTGGCAGTGTTCCTTTGTGAATTATTTACGGTAGTATTTTGGTCTTCAGTCATCCAGTTTTGGCTAAAACTCTTCTTCCTCCAGTTTCCTGCCATTTATCCTTCATGCTTGAAGCCAAACTTTTAGATTGTCTGATTACCACATTTCAGATGTTGTTGTTCACCTCTACCTTAGAAGGAGCAGCTTTATCCAGCAGACATTACTGAAGCTGTAGGTAGCAGATGAGCATCTTTTTCCTTCCTAAATGGGATGGTGTCAGAAGCTTTGTATGGAAAACAAGAAATTAGAAATCTCTGCTTTTAATAAGCCAAGGTTGTTTTGTAACGTAGGGAGGGGTCTTGGTTTTTCACAATTGTGTTTTTGCCATTGATTTTGTTTGCTGCCATTTAAGTTTCTCAGTTGGACAATGAAAAATATTCCTATTTTAGCCAGATCTTACAGCAGGCACTGCTTTTCACTTCCATCAAGAGAAGTTACATGTGGGAAGGCTGCAAGGGATCAGATACTGTCTTTATTTATGTTGTTTTCTTTTCAGTTCTCATGCTCCAGTACAGTCCTGTGATCTTTGCTTTGTCAAGCAAATGTTGCTGATTTTTAAAAACCCAGGAGAACATGTCACCAGGAGTTACAGCTTTGGAATTTCAGAACAATGAAAGCTCACCTGTGGAAAAGTTACAATTGAAGACAAACTCTTCCCTCTAATTATAACAGTGACTGCAAACGTACTGGAGACATAAAAGATAATGCATTGCTTGTAGTGGCTTTATAGCCAGCGTAGCTGCAGAAAATAACCTGGTTACTTACTGAAGCTGAAGAGGGAGAGAATTAACTCTTCTGATACCTGAGAGATGCTTTGTGAGTGTGAAAGCTGGTCCTTACTAATAGAGATTTTTCTGAGTACTTTTGACTCTAAATGCAGATATTATGTAGGCAGGATAAGAGTAAGTGGCTGATAATGTGTCAGTAAGAAAAAAGGAATTACTCTGAGAGGTCTGTGGCAGAAGGGCAGCAGCTGAAGATTTCTGTGTATATGTGTGTGCCTGTGTCTTCCTTCACTCTTGCCCAATCCCATACAAATTAAACCTATTTAATCTTCTTTGCTCCATTTTACAAGCTGTGCAAGGTTCATATATTAACTCTAGTTTATCTTAGCTATAACAGCATTACAGATGATGGATGGACTGTCGTGCATGTCCTTGTCCATTTAATAGAGATGGGAACATTCTTCCTGCAGTCAGCTTCTCATTTCTCTTTCTGCTTTCTCCATTGCTGTCTGACAAGAAGATCTTTGTTCTCTAGTTTATCTGCTCCTGCTGTTTGTTCTGCACCTGGAGTCAAGATATTGATTTGTGACACTAATCCCATCCAGAGCTACCCACTGGGACAGCTTGAGCAGCGTGGGGATGCTCCAGGTGGGGAGGACACAGAAGGGGGAGGGGTCTTTGAAAACGGGAGAATCCTGTTTATCCTGCAAATACCCCACAAAACAGAAATGTGAGGACAGCCCCATGGCATCAGTCCTGTGGGTTTGAGTCCTGAGATCTTCCTCAGCAGTGCCTGTAATAATAGTAAAGGGTCTGTTGGGGGAAAAATTTTGACAACTTCTAAATACCCAGTGTGGTCTCCACTTTCTCTTTGGAGCATGGCTTTGCCTTGAACTATCCTATTGGGAATAGCTCTTCTCTCCCTCCCCACCTGCTTATCTCCTTATCTCTTTCATGCTAAACTGTAGGGCTTGGTTAAAATAACTGGAGGTTTTAATGGAGCCAGAACAACAAGAACAAAAAAATCTCTTCAGTGAAGTGGCTACAGGTCCTTGATTGCTTCCATCCCATTTTGCCTTGGGGCTGTTATTTTTGCTTTCTTGGGTTAGATGCTTTATGGATATTAGCATTCCCTTTCATCTTGGGGGCCTGAATATTTTGGTACCAAATAGTGCTAGACTTGCCCTCATATGAGAAGAAATTTTGCTCTGCCAGTGACCAAGGAAATCTGACTCAGTTGCCTTTTGTAATGTCTGCAGATTAACTTCCAGTTTGCTCTGTCTTCCTCAGTTTTACTGCTGTAGGTAATAACAAGCTGCAAACTTGTTCATGGTTGGGTTTATACCAATGATACACCCCAAAAAAGGAAGAAGCTTTTTCAGCCTTGACCTGCAGTAATCCAACTAACCAAATGTGTGGAGAGAAGTTCTGCCCTCAAAACGAGACACTCAAAACTTTCAAGGTCAGAGAAATAAAAACTGTTGTGTGTTTTTTGCTGCTTTAGCAGAAACAGCTCTGTGGACCTCTAGTGGTCTAAGGATCAGACTTTTAGCCACAGCTTTTATCTGGAATGTAACTTTAACACATTTCAGAAGTTTTTCTAAGTTTGTAAACCTGGTCTCTATATGTAGAACTGCATTACTGAAGAAATGCTGCGTTCTTTGGCACTTTAATGTCAAAAGCTGAGCAACATTTGAAAATCTAACTAAAAAAACCCTTGCCCAGCAAAAGGGAGAAAATAGTCCACCCAGTCAATAGAAAATGCAGACATAAAGGCAGAATCCAAGGTCAGATTTCACCCCAAATTTAGGGCCTGTGTTCTCAAAAAAACATCACGCAACATTTCTCTCAGACTTGGACTTCACAGAACAATTTTTTCTCTGAAAAATGTTCTACCAAGAGAAATGTTTTTCCTCCACCAAGACGTGTGTGTGTAATACAGAATGTAGTATCCTTTACATCCCCAGCACTCCCACATTTTCCCAGCACATCAAGAACCAGATCAGTGAGAGAGGCTGGGAATTGTCACCCAGAACACACGAGGGAAGTGGGTTCTGAAACCATACAGTGTGAAAAATGTGAAAAGTGGAACGTTTCTCAAATTCTCCATTTTAATAATGTGAGTGGATCCAAATTATTGCTTGAAGTGTTGATTTCAGTTGTCAAACTGATGTTCTCTCTGCTAGGAGGCAGTTTTTGAGCCCAGCCGTGGTGTGCAGGATGCAGAGGCTGCACATCCCACCTGGCCCCCTGCTCCCTGCTCTAATACAGACCTTATGCTGTGGAGACACCAGGGAAAAGGGGAACCAATCCCAGTTTATGGTGCATTGTCCCAAACAGTTCATAAAACTGTGCTATTTTCTTTAAATTGCAGTTAGTCCTCACAAAAGAGCATTGTATGACCACTCAGTTGTTTGTATTCTTCCCTGCATTTGGTTGTCTGCTTCTCTAAAACCGGAATTGATTGTAGCAGTAACTACAGAATACTCAGAGCTTCAGAAATTAGACACCTGAAAGGACGAATCTGGGTTTTTTATATGTGATTAGGCTGTGACCATCACCACAACAGACTGGAAGGGGGAAAATTCAGGTCATCCTGTGCTTATCCAGCTGCAGCAGATAGAGAAAATGTAGTCAAAGGAGACATTGGCTGCCCCATTCCTAACATGCAGTCATGGCAGAGGAGAGGATTGTGAAACTGGCCCGAGACCATCGTTTCATTTGGGAATGTGTTCATAATAGTTACTGTAATTTTTCATAGACCTGATCATGGATTTTCCAGCAGTTCTCTGAAATGAAGCTGCTGTTGGAAATAATGGTGCAAGTTGTTCAATGTCAAGTCATGCTTCGAAGGATTTGGAAGCAGCACTTGCATTCAGGTTGCCAGTGTTGTTCCTTACAGGTACCAGTTACTGCACAGAAAATCTTATTTAAATGCAAATGGACTAGCAAGGCTGAAGGCACAGCATCAGGGTTTCTTGCACCTTTTATTAACATTGTAAAAGTGTTTGTGGGTTTTTTTTCTTCCTAATTTCTAATTTTCTCGTGGACTGGATAGGTTATTTTTTTTAATCACTTGGAGTTGATGGGAGGTGTTTGAAACAAAGGTGGTGGACCAGCCTCCCTGGTGTCCATGGCATGGCTGTGTGTGCAGTTCTTACCTTGCAGTGCTCTTTGGGCTCAGCTCTTGGGATGAGGGGAAAGAAAGCAAAGTGATGCTGCCTGAGGAGCATTTCACTGTGCACAGAGTCCCAGATTTCAGATTTCTCTGATGTTCATTGTAATTTGTCTTGTTCTTGAATTTTGCATCACCATTAGAAGAGTTCACCCTTGCCTTTAGAGTCACTGGCTTGGTTCTTTTCATCCTGACGTGCCTGAGTTCCCTGTGTAGCCGTGGCCACTGCTTTTGGAGATGGAGTTTGGATCTCAGCCTGTTTCTGCTGACTAGTTCAGTGTCTGTGATGTGAGGAGGCCACAGTTAGTAGGTGAGAGATTGATGCTGGCACACAGAAGATGAGAGAAGGCAGTGAAGGACAGGATGCCACTCAGCAATGTCTGAAATGGAAGACAAAGACCTGGTGTGCAAGTTGGGGTCCCTTCCAGCAGGAATGTGGGCCTTTGTGCTGTGGGACAATGTTAGGGCACAAAGCCATCCTAAATGCTTGGAGTGGGGAGCTTAACAAATGAGCTCATTCCTACTGAAACTCCAGCACTCTGAGCATATTACTACTATGGATTAATGCAATTTATTCCTGTCACTGACTGATTCATAGGGTGTTCTCCTGCAATTTGCAAAAGCACCTCGTGAATCATTTAAGTAGGAATTATAAAATTAAATGCTTCTTTCCTCTTCTGACGCTAGTCCTTGGAGCCAGGCTATCTGGGGGAGGTGTGAGGGAAGGGTGTGTGACTGTGCACAAAGAGTCATGTCAGCAGTTTCTCCTCTCTGCTTCTCTCAGATCAGAGCTTGGGGGACATTAGGATGTCGAGGAACCCTCTAGCTGTGCTTCACGTGCTTCAGAGAGGGTTGACTCTCCCTCCACAGCTTTCCATGGAATGGTGGATCAAGTGCTACATCCATTTTATGTGACCACCTTTGTTTTGTGTTTAAGACTCACTTACAGTGCTCTCCTGGCAGATTTCAGGCTGCCTGCAGCCAAATTTCTCAGACAAGTACCAGCTTTGTACCGTGGGTTTGAGTGTCTGGCTTTAGCAGATAACCCTGAGCACGGCCACCTCCTTTGGCAGACCATGGACACAGGCTGTGGACACCCAGACCACCCAACCTACAGATGGACAGGTGTTACCTGCTCCTCCTGTGTGTCACCCAACCTCCAACCCCCTCCTGGCTAAGATCAGGTAACTGCTCCTCCAGGAGCTGGACTCCCTCCCTGACCTCTGGAGTCAGTATTTTAGGAATTACTGGCTTAGTCTTCCTTCCTCCCCCTCCATCCTGCCTGCTTTTGTGGGCCAGTGCTTGATTCTGTCTGTGCCCCTAAGTACTTCAGTCAGTTTGTATTTTTCCCTTTGTTACTGCCCTGACACTTTGGGGTGGGGTTCTGGGGCTGGGTTTGGGGACGTGCTGAGCATCCCCCACTACTGCTGGCCAGACACATGGGATCACCCTAAAGAGCACTTCCACAATCTGTGTATTTAGAGAGCAATGAGGTGGGTATTTAATTGAATAAACTGAGACCTAAAAGGATGGCACCTTCTAGCAGGTGGACCAGTGAACACTGCAAACTGTTGGAGAGCCAGACCACTTCTACAGTATGATGTCAAAAAGTGTGTCTGAGATAATTAGGTTCATTAGCCAGAAACACTAAATCTGTTTTACCCATAGTGTACCTTTTCCAAAGGGGCTTAGGAAGTGAAAACATCAGGTGTTGTTTCATTAAGGTATTCCTCAGTTTGCAGGATTTTCTCTCTTTTTATTTAATGACTATGCTGTAGCTTTAAACCCCCAGAATATTGTAAACATATTGCAAGCATATGCTTTCCATGCAGAAAACCACAAAACAATAAACCTAATGTTGAAAACCACATTAAAACAAGGGAAAAATCACTTCACTAATGTTTTGTTTCATACAATTTTTTAAGACTTGGAATGGAATTGAGTCCATTCTCTTGGCTGCTAATCAAAGAGCCAGCATGCTTAACGTAGGAAAAATGTAAACTTTGGAGGGCCAAGGATTTTACTTTCAATGCCTCCTTTCAGACAGTGGTTTTTATGGGTTAACAAATGTTAGCCAATACTTCTCTGACAAAGACAATCAGTACTTGGGTATCTGAGAGTAGCTGAGCTCCCTTTGGGGGGCCTGGAATCACTTAGTTCTTGTTAGCCCAGTGATTAGAGCTGTTGAGTTTTCAGTGTCACCATTTTTGTAACCTGTTAAGGAAATAAACAATATTTACAAAGGGAAATAAATTAATGTGGATTCCTCAGTTAATTGCATTCATGTCTTCCTAAATCAAGATGCTTTATTTGGATTTGCTGGAGGGCTACAATTCTTGTCAAAGGCTGATTGATTTGGATTTTTCTGCGCCTTCATCTGGATCTGATTCCCTCTTGTAAAGTCGACTAACAACAGAAACATCTGATAAAAGGGCTTTTCACTTGGAGCCCTTTACAGCTGTAATTGCAAATTATCAGCCTGAATTAAGATAGGGGAAAATTATTAGTAAAAAGGTACTTGGTTCAATAAGTTCCATACATTGCAATTTTAGTAAGAGTCTTCTGGCTGCTTCCACGTTACCTCCCCTGATTATTCAGAAGCATGCCTGTTGGTCTCAAACTCAATTGGATGTTCTCCTTTGTTCATGAGATCTCCTCTGTTTTTAGCATTTCTAAAACTTCTTGGAGGTTTAGAAGGTTTGAAGGGTGCAATGGCAGCCACAGGGGCCATGCACTGCTCTGCCTTCCCTGACTGGGTCATCTTCACTGGGGAGAACTCAGGTGAGTGCACAGGGACCAGGAAAGGCCACAGGGGAGCTTTGCACTCCTCAGTGCAAGACAAGGATATCCCAAATGGGAGCAAACCAGTGCTCCTCTGGCATTTCTCTGTGTCTGAGGGAGAATCGCTTGGGAATCCAGAAATGAGGGGATGTGGACTGGGGGTTCATAGTGTTGAGTACAGTCACTGAGCAAGAAGCCCCTTCCCTCTTGCCAGGGAATAGAATAACACCACCAAAGCAAGTCAGGAGCACTCCTGCCACTGAAGCTGCTACTGCAGGGTGCTCTGGTGCCATGGATGAGTGCAGTGTGGGAGTAGAGGATGGCTTAGTTCTTCAGTGTCTTCCTTTAAGAGTTTTCACGGGGGTGAGGCACCTGATTTTCCCTGTACTGCTGGATTTCTGTATGGAACATCCTTCCTTAAAGGTGTCAAGTGATTTGCTTTGTGTGGGGTGTGATCCAGAGCCTGTGAGAACATTGAACTGAGCAGTCAGTAGATGTCAGTAGAAACTGAGCCATTTCTCCCCCTGTGGGACTGGGCTCTCCCCTCAGTTCACCAGAGCTGGAGGTGTCTTGGCTGTGTTTCAGTTATTGGTGAATCTTCTCCTGCTCAATTCTCGTTGTGCACACTCCCAAGCAAACCATTTAGGCACAGATTCTTCGTTTCCTTGGCTTTATTTCCCAGGCACCAAACTTCTGCCTGGCCCTGCAGCTGACCTCTGCCTCTGTTGATGACTGGCTTCCCTTGTAGAAAAGTTAAGGTTGGAAAATACCTCTGAGACCATCGAGTCCAACCACAGACCGTCCACAGGCTCTGCTGCTGCAGCACCTGCACTGTGAGCTGTTCAGTGCTCAGGGCTGTAGCTTTTGTTCTTGGCTATTGTCTCCCTTCCCTCAGAACTTCCATTTGCTCCTATGATAAGCCTGGATGTAGATACCTTCAGTAAGGTGGATGTGTGTAATCTGTATAAACATGTGGTATTGCTCTGCATCCATTTAGTCTTGGTGGAGTTCTGCCTTCATTTTGACTCCTAAACCTGCCCAGCTTTCAGTTTTAGTTGCTCTAGCTGTTCCTTAAGTATTTCCCACTTTCTCTTGGTGATTAATTTCCAAAACATGCTATAGAGTCCTCATTGATGATCTCCAAGGAATTTTCAATCTACTGCTCAAAGGGAGAAAAACCTGTACATTCCTTTCTCGAGTCCTTAGGGTCTCCTCAAGAGCTCCTCAGATCTGCTGATAAGATCAGAATGTTCCTAAACATCTGATGGATGTAATTATGGCCAGCATGATTGTGAATTGTGAAGATTAGGAACACCACAGTGCTCGATAGTGTTGGCTGCTCAGCAAGTCACACCAGGGAGTTCCTCCTCTCCCAACACATGTTCACCCCTGCCTTGCTGTGCCTTAGTGTCATCTCAACCACTGTCTGAGTCATTGGAATTTTGGAGTGATCAGACTCCTGGCTTCTGCCTCAGGGTTTGGTTTTTTTTTTTTTTCCTTTTTTTAAAGATATGTAGCAACATCCCTAATCCATAGCCCAAATTTAGTATCCTGAATCTCTGCCCAAAAAATCGTCAGATGAGAAATCTTTAAGCTGTTTCCTTTCCTCTCTGGGTTCTGTTTTCCCATCTGTCTCTCCAGCAAGACCCATTTGCTCTCCCTCCTCCTTCGGGGAGTCTCTGCAGTGCTGAGGTGGGACTGAGGAGGGAATGCTGCATTCTTACCACCTCTTTAGAGGATGGAGCTGGGCACCTGGCAGGCTGGTGCTTCTCATCTGCTATATCAGGCTGCAAAAATTTATTTTTCATTAAAAATTCCACAAGACATTTAGTTGCAGTGACTGAAAGTGCTGTCAAGGAGTGAATGAAGTGTAACCAGTGCAGAAGAGCGTTCTTGCCTCTGCAGGGAACTGGGAGCAGGTGCTTGGGTGGGAGGAAGGGCTGCTCTGTGCTGCTGAGCACAGTCCAGGGAAGCTGCTGAACCACAAACCACTGGAGTCTGGGAGGGTTTCCAGGTCCAGTATTGTTTTGTGCTTCTCCTGTACACTTCCACACACAGCAGCTATTGGCTGCTATGGAAATTGGGATCCCAGGAAACCTGTGGCACGGGTCTGACTGAATTATTAAAGTGGTATCTTATATGTCGAGTTCTTTCTGTGGAAGAGAGAAGAGATTCTGTTACTTACTGTGACTGGCACCTCCTGTAGCAGGTGACAACCTGAGCTATTGCTTCTTCCCTCCCATCCCCTCAGTCCATCTGAGCAGCCTTAGCACAATTCCAGGGCTTTATCTAAACCCCTCCCTCTTCCTTCATGAGGTAAACCAGACCAAACTCAGGTGGTTGCTGGACTCAATGCCTACCTGAATACAGATTTTAACAACTTTTCAGGCAGGACTTCTTTGTGTGTGATACTTTGACAGTGTTTGCCTCATCTATCACATTTCAACTCATTCTCTTCACTATAAAGCAGCTTCTTTAGCCCATTATAACAAGACTGCCATATTCTTACACAGAAGGAAATTAGTGTAACCTTAGGTAACCCAAAGTCCTAAATTTTGGGCCTTACAAGTGTTGCTTGCATATTTTTGAGAAAAACAGTGCTGGCTTAGGTGTTGTATGACAAAAGAGAGCAACTGTGTGCTGGAGGAGCCACTGAGTGGCAGCTCCTGGATGGAAATGTCACAATTCCCGAGTGTCCTGGTTGTGATTTGAGACAGACCCAGATCAAATACGTTGAATTACAAGGATATTCAAAGCTTAATCCAGGAGATGTACTTCAGGTATATCTTGTGCACCAGACACAGAGCAGGGTGGATTTTTTCCATGCCATAATTTTCCCCTCCCGTAACAGTTTGGATTGACTCTGTGATGTTTTTGTTTGTTTTGGTTTTTTTAGCACCTTTGTTTTCAAACTATCCTCACCCTGTGTCTAAATGTACATCCCACAGCCTCACATGCCTGAAACAAATACAGCCCATGTGGAAGCTGGTCAGGAGGACTGTTCTGCCAGTTCTCTCTGCTTGCCCAAGGACAAGGAAATCCCCAGTGCAAGTCTGGCCATTCTATCACTCCTTTCTCTTATTCCACTTTGACTCAGCAGGTTTCAGAGGAAGCCTAGATTTTCATCTGGCATGGAAGGAAAAACAGCTACCTTCCCATCGCAGCTCTTTGTAGAAAGGCTCTAAATTACCATCACAGCTGTGTGCAGTGTCTGCAGGAGAACAGGATCCATCCTGCCCCGTGCCAGCCCCCGCTGGCTGCCCTCATTCCCATGCAGATGGATCGGGAGGCAGCTGGGCAGGGACAGCCTGTTGCACACACCACAGCTGCCAGGAGCGGCTGCAAGTGCTCTGTGCCATGGAGCTGCAGTGCACAGACCAACAGCCATCACTTACTCCCTCCTGGACAGTCTGCCTGGGTCGCTCTTGGATGTGCAGTTCCTCTTTCATCTGAGACTTGGCAGGCGGTGCTTTCCTGCTTCATTGAGCTCTTTTTCAGAGAGAGACAAAGATTTTGCTTTTTTTTTTTCTCTAAGGCGGTGTGGAGGAGAAGTTGTTTGCAATCCATAACTTGGTCCCAAATCCAGAGCAGCAAAACTTTCCAGGAAAGGATGAGTCCCCCTTTGGCATGAAATTCAGTGGCTTTCATTGTTTCTGGTTCGTTGCCTGACTTTTCAGAGATTGCTGAGCATATGCAGCTCTGCCCAAATTCACTGGGATACAGAGATTGAGGACTCCTGGAAGTCACACCTTCCTTGTTTAACTTAAGCTCATCTTACTGGATCACTGGAGGAACTAAACTTTAATAAGTGGCAGATTTATGTCATCCTTTAAATGACTTGCACCTCACACTGCATTTTCTTTTGATTAATATCAGGCAATGATTTAATCAACACTTTTAGTTACAAGCACATTTCATTCCTGGCTGGAAGTTATAAATCAGCAAACTCTATGAAAGGATGTAAATAGAAACCTACAGAATTAATTTGTCAGCCAAGAGGTTCTAGTTTGTCACAACTGTTACTCTAACCATGAGAACGTGTTTTTACAATTAGAAAGAAATGTTCACTTCAAATAGTATATTAGATTAAACAGAAAAAATACGCTGTCAGATTGGAACTCGAGCTGGGGTTATAGTGGAAGCAACTGAATAAACCAATGAGGAGAAACTGAAATAGGATTTTTTTCTGTAAACCCGTTCAGTGAGTTACCCAAAATATATTGTGTGTGTAACTGAGTATAATCCAAATACAAGGTAAACCAAGTAAAAGCAAAACAAAGCCATAATCAAGGTGGTAAGGAATAACATTAAAGTAAATTGCCAAATATTTTGAGAATTTGGGGAACAAAACCCAAGATGGTGAAAAGTACCTTCTAAGGGGGGGTTTAGAACTTCTGACATGGTGTGTCTGGAAGTTCTCCCTCAGTTGCTGTGTTTGTTTTAATTATACTCTCTGTATGTTTTGACCAAATACATGAAACAACAACAATTATAAGATTCAAAGGAAATTGATTAAATTTAATTAGAGTTTGACAGAAAGAAAGGGTTTGAGTTAGACAGAAGCAGCAGATAATAATAAATAATTGGGAGAAAAATGGCCAAACCCATAGACCTGTGTAGCCCTCCTTAAAGAAATGAAAGCTTTAGCAGCTCCAGCCTGAAGTGAGAGGGTCGAGAATCCAGGGGAGTCTCCCCAAGGGTGTCTGAAGATGGGAGGTCCTGATCCACAGGGACTGAACCACAGGGATCAAAAGAAAATTGTCTTGTCAATGACCTGATTAATAACTGGAAATCCTGGAAAACCAACTGATGAACCATGCAGATATAAAGGAATTGCATGTTTAAGGAACTGGTTCAATGGATGTATGAATCCCAGTGCAAAGCAAGCAGACGGAATATTTGCAAGATCCCAGCTCAAACTGCAGACTATAATTTATGTTCCCAGTGTGGTGAAAATGTGAACGTTTCTGTGGAATGACATAAAACCTTTGGGGAAGGTTGGTACCCCCCAAAATGTGATGGTCTCCAGTGCCACAGCCTCCTCAGCAGAGGGGAAATTGCTCTGTAATTGTGCCTTTGGATGCTTAAACCTCGAATGGTTTCTAATCACTAACCTAAAGGTGCTTTCAATAACCGTGCATCTGCCTGCTCTGCAAGCTTCTCCGGGTGCTTGGGCTCGGTTTGTTGGCTTGCAGCAGTGGGTGCAAGTGCTTGTGCATTCCTGGGATGTGCTGGGAATGCTGCTGGGACAGCGGCGTAGGCGGCGGGCACTTGCAGCCGTGTGCTCTCCAATCTTTCAGCATTAGCATGCATGTTTCAAACGTTTTTTTTGGACCTCAGTGAGCAAAATTAAATGTAGCATTCAATTTGAGATGAGCCGCTGATTTATATAAAACACACACAAGATTGCCTGAAGTGGTTGTGGAGCCTCCAGTGTTGGAAATCTTTAAGAACCACTTAGGCAAACATGTCAGGAATGATAAGAGCTGAGCTGATCCTGCTTTGGGATGAGAGGCTGGGCAGATGGCCTCCCGAGGTCCTGGCCCCACGGCTCGAGGTCAGGGAGACATTTCAGAACTAAATAAAAAACAAAAATCAGACCTCTACAGATCAGCTCTGGCCAAGAAACACGCCCACTGTTAGCAAGTACAAAAGGAGAATTTGAGCCACTTGCACTTCATGAGCCTTTAAAAAAAACCCGTCCTGAAACAGCGTCCAGTTGTTTAAGTGACTCAGATTTTTTTGCTTTGACAGCATGCTTGGTAAGCTACATTGTTTTGAATGATTTGCTGCTCAGGTCTATGACATTTATTGCTTTTTGGATGAAAAGGAGAAAACTCCCCTAGGGCTGTTTAGAATTTGTTCATCTGTAATTTCCACGTATGTTTCCTTATTTAGCAGTTGGAGTTGGAAGTGTGTGTTGGCATTCCCTCCTTTCAAATTTATTGAGTTACACTCAGAAGAGCCTGTATTCCTCTGTGTTGGGCAATGTGGACAGAACAGCTTATTCAGCAGTTGCTAAATAGGTGATAGGTATGTGTGGTTTCTTTCCCTTTAGTCCTCTGCCTGTGTTCCCAGCCTCACATTTTGGGTTGGGAATGGAGAGCTTTCTCTGCGAGCTGCCCCAGCAGGACGTGCCTGGTGCCCAGGTGCAGACCACTCATGGTGTCCCAGCCACACCTGTCCCCAGTGTGTCCCCAGTGTGTCCCCAGTGTGTCCCCAGTGTGTCCCCAAGGCTGTGGCAGTGGCCGGCGGGGCCGTGGGACTGGCAGCCGGGTGTGCCGGGAGGGAGCTGCTGGCCAGCCCCAGCTCCCAGCTCCAGCTCCCAGTTCCAGCTGCAGGGAACGGGGCCAGCAGGGGCTGGGGAAGGAGTTGATGTCATTGGGTTGACCTGAGACCCACCCACACACGTGCCCAGCCCCACCGTGGACACGAGGGAGGTGACTGTCATCTCCCACTGGGCACCCTGGAGCACCTCCTCCCTTCTGCTCCCGCAGGGGTTGTGGCTGCTGACTTGCTGCTTCCAGCCATGGGAAGGGGTTGGGATGGTGTCTTGTAGCTTCAGTAAGGTCACTCTTTTCTGCTGTAGCAATCTCAGTCCTGTTACTCTTTTTCCTCAGTATTTTTTGTGTAGACAGTCCCTTTTCTCTCTAACGCATTTGTCTCATGTGTGTCTCATGGCACCTGGACTGGAGGTGGGACAAGCAGCACATCTGGTCTGGATCCTGTGGGTGTTGGGAGTGACCTCCTTTGCTGCAGGCATTTTCAGTCCACCCTGAGTTGTAGCTCTGGCTATGGATGCCCTCATCGCTGTCACGCTGCAAAAGGAGAGCTACGTGTGGCTTCTCAGACATGGAGGTTGAACTTTTTTTCTTTTTTTTTCATATTCAAAGAACCTTGAAAAGTCCAGAAGTCAGATCAACGTGAACACTGGAGGGAAGTTTATTAAATCTTAATTCAGCTACCAGCGTTCATGGAGTGCCTGTCGTATTGATAGGAAGTGAAATGGTACAAATTCCTCTAACAAGACTTGCTCTTGCAGAGAGAGAAAATTAGGCAAATATTTCACCAGTAAGGTACAGTCACTTCAGATTACGAGTGTGGGTGGATGTGCCCACCTTCCAGCTGGCTTGCTGACTGAGGAGACGTCAGGCGACAGAAGCAATAAGCTCCAGATAGAGCCCATGGGCTCCAGAAACCTCTACCAGAATCGTGAGCAGAGGTAGAAAAGTGCCAACATTCAAGTAATTCTTTCCAAAATCCTGCCAGAAATGATTTAATAATGTTCCATTCCTAGCAGTTCTTCCTCGTTCCCGTTCATTTCTGGAGGAAGTCCTAGTGGCATTCTCTGGACGATACATACCCCAGCTGAGATCAGGCTTGAATTTCATCTCTTCCCTTGTGTTGTTCCAGTCTGTTGTGAATCCTCATTCCCCACTCTCTGCAGGCTCATGAAAATTTCCGTTCTGGCCACAGTGGCGTGAGCAACCTGAGGGTTGGTTACTCATTTAAGCTCTTTTAATTTCCTCTGACCACTGTCTGGCAGAGCTAAAGGCTGCAGCACAGACTGTGGCCCTTTTTCCATGCAATTTGCAGTGTTCTTTCTCCTAGGTGAGGCCACTGCATGGGTCAGCCAGGAGAATCCAGAATATTGCTGGAGGTTGCATGAGATTTTAAGCTGCTTTTTATGCCTGTGGGCTTGTACTGTTTGCTTGTAGGTCATCACTTCTGACTCTCTGCAGAGGTTAATTGAACAAACCCACTCTATGGCTCAACCTTTTGGGTTAAGCTAGTAGATGGTGACTCAGAAGAGCCAGTGGTAGGTCTCAGATGGTGCCTCGTGCCTCTTAAAAGATCCTCTGTGACATTTGCTGGTCTGTGATGATGAAGATGGGAGAGATCCTGCATCTCACATGGTTGTGGAAAATCTCTGTTTAGACACAGAGTTCCCAATTGTGCGTCCCAGCTGTTGGACTCAGCTGTTCAGTGAATGGTAGACACAATAATTTAACAGAAAAATACATAAGTGAAAAAAAGCAGTTGATGTATGTGAGTTCAGTTTCTCTGCCATGGTTTGAAGTCACTCAGTTATCCTTGAGTTCCTACATAGATCATGGTAGGTTACCTGCGAACTTTAAAACAGAAGTTGGCTCCAGTGTGTGTGTTTGGGGACAATCCCGTTGTTTACACATAGGTTTAGGGTCCTCCCTTTCCTTTCAGGGTAGCTGATAAAATGAGAGAAACAGTGGTTTTAGTTTACAGGAATTTGAACCCTAAAAACCTACTGCAAACAAGAAAGAAATGCTTTGAAGTCAGAATGTGAAGTACACAGGACATCGTAGGAGATCCAGGAATGATCCTTGTCTGCAGGTTAACAGCAGGGATATGTGTTTTGAGGGGAGTGTTGCCCTTATGGAAGGCTTAAGGAGCTCAAATCTGAGCAGTCTCTTGTGCTGAACCCTAGAAATGCTGGACCTTGGTGCTGAGTGAGCACTGACATTGTGATTGCCACCTCCTTGCTCCCCTTGCTGCCTCTCTGGGCTCCTCAAACTGGAGAGTGAGCTCAAACCCCAGCAGATCAAACACTTGTGTGCCACTGCTGCCCTGGTGGAAGCTGTGGGGTGGCTGCCCCAGCCTTTCAGCCTCTGCAGGGGCACTCCCAGCCCCTCTCTCCAGGATTCCTGAGAGCCAAGCCTTGTCTAGCAAGGCTCCCCTTCTAATCAGAGCCGGAGGAAAGGATTCCTCCAGGGTCTGTTCGGAACAGGAGCTGATAAAGATCCAGAAGGTGATTTCACTCCTCTGTCCATTGATCACAGGCAACCCAGGGAGACCAGACCAAACACAGACATGTCGGCTGTGTCCCAAGGTTATGTGATACAAATGCTCTTGCTTGAGAGGTGGGGTTTTTTAAACTCCTCTTGATTATGTGGTCAGTATGTTTAATTCCTTTCTCTGCTAGATTATGAAGTGGGATAAAATCTCAGTCTCTCTTGCTTTCAAGAGTATTTCCTGCGTCTCCCTTCCTCCCAAATGCCCATTTCTTCTTCCCTTGCTGGAATCTATTGGAATAGGACTGGGGCAGTGTGTGAAACCACTAATACACAGCAGCCTTTAGGAGGATCAGGGATCCGTGGTCCAGAATGCAAATACATGCTTTAAAAACGTTCCACTGAGCAGGAAAGGAGAGAGGATTAAAGTTTCACTTCCTTTTCATTTTTATGAGCTGAAGTTATTTGTCAGTTGGAAACATGATAAATTAGACAAACATTATCCTTTCCCTCCTCCAGGTTGGATGTTCTGCTTTGCATTTCACAGTGCAATGAATAACTAAGCTTCATTATCACCAGGCTGTCAGCACTGAAAAGCTATTGCAGAGCTCTTTGCCTTGAGTTGAATCGAGTGTGCTGTGCACCTCATTCATGGCTCTGTGCATTTGTCAGTCAGAGTGTGAATTGCAACAAAAGATGACTTTGGTTGGAGCATTGCTGCTGCCTGGTGTTCACAGGTCTCTTTTCCAAGCTCCACCAGCATCAGGTATTTGCATTGTGCAGTCATGATAATGGTATCGTGAAATAAGTACAGCAGGGACCATTTCATCATTTCAATTACGTGATTGAAAGATGTGGGGAGCTGCAAAGCCACTGAGGTTAAGGATGCCATGATGTATAAATAGCCTTGGATAACTGTAAGCATCAAATTGGATGCAGATGGGTTTGTGGACTTTGCAAGTGGCTTGGTTAAGAATGTCTGCACCACACACCCAACCATGCATCCATCATGATAAAAGTGCAGTGTTTGTCAGCAGGTCTGAATTATGCTAAAAATACCTAATTTGTACCTAATATTTCGTGTGAAGTGCTTTACTGCAAAGGATGGCATTGTTCTTCCTGTCCTGCATTTACAAAAATGGTGGCACAGAAAGCCCTGGTGGTAGACCAGGTCAGATGGGAGCTGGGGAGAAAAGCTGCTTTTGGGGCAGCCCTGTTCCTGTGCCTAGGAAGGGGTAAAGGTGTTCAGGAGAAATGTGGTGTGGAGCTTTCCTTATGGAGCTTCTTCCTACAGCAGCCAGCAGTAGAGAGTAACCTTTGAACAGAGCCAATGAAATCTGCTCAAAGACTTTTCCTGGGAATTGGTGAAGGGTCCTTTCCCACTGCCTCCTCTCTGAAGTGAGGCATGGAAGCCCTCCGTGGCACTCCTGCACTGGCCAGCACTGGGTTCCCTGGGATTTGGGTCTGCCAGTGAGGGATGGGGGTCTGAAGGCACGGCAGAGCCTGGCTCCTGCCTGGCACACGCAGCATTCCCAGCCCTAGGACTGGGGAATGTTCCTGTCAGCCACACCAGGGAAACGGGCTGCAGTGGAGACAGCTTTTCCTCATGAGTCTGGATCACTGACTGCTGCCGTGCAGAGGGTTCATTTCTCACCTCAAGATTAAATCTGAGATTTAATCTTTATTTTTGTAGTGACTTAGTCTTCCCAGGGCTTTTGGCAAAATGGTCAGCTTTGATGTTGGTCTTAGCCAGACGCTCTCATGAGATGAAATGCTGCCCATCCCAAACTTCCCCTGCAGTTCCATTTAGCAAAGGAATTTTTGAGAAGGGTCTTTGGGTTGGCATTTTCAAGTGCTGAGTGTAACCCTGAATTTATAAAGCTTCTAAGTTGCCACCAGTCACAAGTTCATTTAGTGTGTGGCCTCCTGTTCCCAGCCTGGAGAAACAAAATGGGGCAGGATGGAGTCAGAATTTGGAATCTCTGTAAAAGGGCCATGGCTACCTCCAGCTTAGATTTGGGAGATGGTCAGAGCTGTAGAGGGGTAGGTTTGGGTTAGACTTTACTGAGAGGTGACACATTGAGCCTAAAGCCTGCAAAGATGTTTTCCTTCTGCAGTCTTGTTTTCAAAGATGTTGTGGCAACACAGCAAGAGGAAGGTCTTTTCACAAGGCTTCAACTCATCTGACCAGCATTAAAATTGCTCGTTGGGGTTTTAATTTGGCTTGTGAAGAAAAGGATGTGCTCCTGCAGCTGGGGTGTGAATGTAGAGGCAGCTGAATTTTAGAGTTGCAACTCTGAAGTAATAGCTTTGATGTTTCTCTAAAATGTGCTATTTTTAAGTGTCAGTGCAGAGAAATGATCTGTACAAAAGGAACTTGGTGATCTATAGGCAGTACAGGCTGCATAGCCAGGACATGTTATGTGAAAGGATAGGGGAGAAAAATAAAACTGAAAAAGAGAATTATAGGAAACCAGTATAGTAGCAGTTGGTGAGCAATTCTTCCATAATTTAGGGAAGGTTATACCTGGTCTAACTCAGCATTAAAATACAAACCATGGGGTAAAATTTGAGCTGTAACATTCCCCTGTGGTTAGTAGCAAAGTTTATTCCAACAAGCTAATGGGTTTCTTTAGAGCCATCTTTGGTCTCCTAAAGTCAAACTTGTGGCCAGTTCAAAGTTTTATGGCTGTCTGAGGTACCAATTTTCATTTTCTGTATGTTTCCATACTGTGCAGTTTTTGTGGCTACACTAGAATTACTGATGTTTGTGCATACTTACCAAGTTATTTAAATATCCTAGTGACTCTTAGCCCAAAACACACACTCAGGCTCTCCAGGGAAGTGTCTGCTACTCCGAACAGTTGACTCATGTGGTATACATTGCTGAACAGATTTGAAGTACAAGCTGAGAACAGAGGCCCTATGCTGAGTGACTAAGATAAATTACAAAAATTGTGTTATTTTCAGCCTACATGCAGGAAACTCTGAAGTCAATGAACTGTAGGGAAGATCAACAAATGCAAGATGCTCTTTGTAATTTTTTTTTTTTTGTATCTTTCTCAGTGTTTTATTTTTTTATTTCTTATAGTTTTGTTTTTTTGCTCTGTGTGCTCACCCTGTGTTATAGCCCCAGGCCACTGCTGGTCTACCTTGGTGAGAGGCAGTGGGAGAAGATAAAAGCTTGGGACACTTCTTTTCCTTCATCATTATCTCACTGTTGGGATGCAGGGGAGTTCCTTCTAAACCCAGGGAAGAGCTACCTATGGTGAGAGGAAGAGTGACACTGTCAGCTCAGGCAGGGACATGGCAGTAAGAGGCCCAAGGAGAAGCTTTTCCATTGGGAAATGGGCTGCAGGTGTGGGACGTGGGTGCCCCACAGAGCCAGCTCTCAGCTGGAGAAGTGAGATGGGGCTGTGGGTCCAGGGATGGGAGCAGATCCTCCTGCAGAGAGAGGCCTCCTGTGATGGTCTCTGAGCTAATGGGCTGGAGTATTAACAGGTATTTGAGAGTGTCTGTCAAATAGATCATAACAGTGAATGTGGCATGGAATCCTTGTTCATTTGTTTGTCATGTTAAAATGCTCCTAAACTCTGAATTAGTCTGTCTCAAAATGCTAATTCCAAACCAGGATAAATTTGCATGCTGGCTTTCATGAAAAAAATGTGTCTCCTGCACAAATTTCTGAATCTGGAGCTTTCCAAAGAAATACAACTATTAATATCTCAAAGAAACGAGCTGATGTCTAACTAATGATCTTTCAATGCTGCTGGGAACATGGTTTATATTTTTAATTTTATATGATGTCAGCAACCACTTCTGGGGGCTGGCACGTACTGTGGGCGAGTCCAGAAAGTTTCAGAGACCAGCCAGGATTTTCAAAGCAGCTGTAAGAGTTTTGACTCCTGGGCACTAAGGAAAAAAACATTCCTTATGATCTAAGCCCATCCACAGTGCTTGTTTCCCAGGATGCCTAGTTTATTCAATAATTTGAGACAGTGTTGGATTAAATTTCATCTTCCAAGCCCTGTCTGCTCAAGCTGCTCACCAGCTCTGTCATTTATCAAGGACACTACATGCTGTCCTTGATTTGATTGCTGCTTCTCTGGAAACCACTAACAGAGGGTGAGAGCATAAAGTTACAGGGAGGGGAAAAAGAAAGAAAGGAAAAAATTGCATTTCTTGAAAGCAAGGAGTCCCTGGCTAATCTGCTGAGCCCTGCAGTCCCCAGAAGCCAACCCCTAAACTAGAGTCCTGTCAAAGATGAGTTCTTCCCTAATATAATACCGAAGGAAGAGTAAATTTACAGCTTGTTCAGGGAGGACAAGAAGCCTTTCTGAGAAGTCTGTGCTGGACCCACCCTCTCTGGTTCTGATTTTTTTGTTTTGAATGCATCTCCAAACAATCACTGAAGATAAACAATACAAGCAGGGAAGCCTAGCCAAGTGGCTGAAGTTACTGAACCTTTGAAGACTAAACACACGCAGGATCAATCTTCCCTGTAGCCTTTCCTACTGAAACTGGATCATTTCTTGCTGCTACAGGAAAAATTGTCTGGAAATCCCACAAGGCCTCCCAGAAAGACTGATAATCCCTTACCTGCAGCAAACTCTAATGTGTTTTCCCTCAAACAAACTTTCAAGCCTTCCTTGCTGGGCTGCATTTCTTTTTCTTACTGGTTTAGGAGAGTATGGATTAGCCTAATAACTCAAGGGGTCATCCAGAAGTTGTTAAAGCTACTGATGTCTTTGAAAGCCTTGTTCTCTGTAGCAGCCAGAGCTTGTGCTTGGCTTGGAGTTGGCTCCACTGTTACTACCCAGAACTTTAGTAACTGAACAAGGAACCTTCCTGTAGCAACCTTCGTCTGCATTTGCCCAGATAATTTTCAAATTCATACAGAGACTGTTTTTAGGCAGGTCGCAGAGACGTTTGCCAGTGTCTGTGTGCTGCTTTGGGCAGTGCTGCTGCTGCACAGTGTGGTTACAGTGCTGGCATGGGAAGAGCTGAGCATTTATTTCCAGTGCTGGCTTTGTACAGAGGAATTGCTGCCACGCTCTGCAGTGTCTCCTGAGGTACCATTCAGTGAAGCTCATCAATCAATGTGTCACTAATGACTGGAACCCAGCTGAGCTGGATGCTGCTACTGCCTGCTGAGAGCAGAGCTGGAGCAGGGAGAGCAGACCTGGGAGGTGGGAGCAGCGAGCGTGAGCAACCTGCGTCAGATCCTTCTGCTGCACTTCCTCTCACTGTGTGCTCTAAGTGAGGGTGCCACCAGCATCCAAAATAATTGTGATCAGTCAGCAAAGTCCTTGTCTCTCATTGGGAATGCTGCAATGCCACTGCTGCTGCTTCAGTTTCCTTTCCCGAGGCAGTCTGGGAAGCAGTGAGGCTCCATGGTAGTGCTGTGTTGCAGCCCAGAAACTACCAGAGGTTTGTGTCGTGGTCTCTCCCTTTAAATGCCACATGTGTTCAAACTCATGTTAAAAACCATCTTTATATATTAGGTGAGCCAACATGTGTTGGTCCATCCCAGTTCGGCAGTTGGTGGTATTAGGAATTCTTGCAGCAAATTCTGCTGTATTAGGAATTCTTGCAGCAAATGTGTGTTTATTTGTGTGCACTTTTGGCCATCCACAAACTGTTTTATTCAGCTGAGCTGCACTTTCCTTACACAGCACTACTCAGCATTATGGTGCCTGAGCCTGGCTCTGTGCAGCAGCTAAAGGATTCCAGCAGCAGTGTCTGACCTACACTGCTCAGACAGGGCTTGTTCTCACCCTTCTCCCTGCAGCTGTCCTCCCTTTGCTCAGGAGGAGCTGTCCTTGTTCACTGAGTGCAGCCTCTGCCTCTCTAGCACTGTTCTTCCTCCAGTAACTTGTGCCTGCAGTGTTTCCACATTTCCTTCCTGACCAGGTTTGTCCCTCAGTCTTACAGCAAGGGTTTTTTTTGCTGGGTGCTCCTCCTCAGCTGAATCCCTGCAGGATGTGTGTATAAATTCAGAGATTGGGTCACTTTGTGCATAGGCAGAGAGGTGTGTTCCAGCATCATCTGCTGTCTAGAAAGCACTGTCTAAACAGATCAAAGGAGCACTGTGATGTTAAGGCTTGGCCACAGTCCCAATCCCTTATGGTCTTCAAACCCATCCTCCTGGAGCAGCTGCTTGTGGAGCTTCCACCAGGTGCCTACAATGAGGATTTGACATGGTGCCACTTGGCACTCAGCCCCCAGCATTATGGGCTAGAAAAAGCGGCAGAGGCTTAGTCCTGCTAGAGCAGACACTTTCCAGGTACTCTTGCCTTGATCCCTCTGTCTGTCTTCTTTATCCCAAAGAGCAGGAAAATCATGATAGAATTAAAATGAGATTTGCTTGCTGCAAAATCCTTAGCAGCTGTCTCCTCAAAAGCTGCATGTTTTAGTAACTCTTCTGTGAGGGTCCAAGAGGTTGCTGGTGACATGCAACTGTTGTTTTTTGATGAGATAAGAATGCATCACATCCCTCTCTGCTTTCTCTTTGTGCTGTCAACTTCCAGGCTCTGATTTCCGTAAGAGAATGCTAGGTGGGTTAAACAAGAACCAAAGGTTTCTGTTCTTCAAAAGTTTGAGATAAAGAACAGAAATTCCTTGTCAATTACCCTTATCTTTGAAGCTAAGGAAAGCAGATGGAGGATGAAGGTGCAGGGATCATATTGGTCACGTTGGATCAGATCAAATATCCATCTAGCCCTCAGTCTTGTCTCTGACAGTGACCAGGAGCTGATGGCTGTGGAAAAGTGTGAGTAAAAAGGCAAGTGTGTAGTAATACTTCTGACTACTCTGCAGGCCTGAATCCAGCAAGCTGTGGCTTAGGCATGTCCTTAGCTGTCAGCTGATTTTATTCCTCTTTTTAGCCCTCGATGGATTTTTCTGTAACTTGCTCCAACCCTTCTATGAACCTGTGAAAAATTTGGTCAAGGGCAATGTCCTTGGGATGATGTTACAGTGCAAGATTTGTGGCAAACAGTGACACAGCTTCACTGCCTGCTGTGTGGAAGAGCAGTTTTCTGCCACAAACTCTGGGATCTTGGTCAAGGCATTTTGTTTCCTCTATGTAAAATGGGGATTACATATTCCTGTTCCATAGGGAATTGGGAGGATAATATTTAGAGGTTGTTCAGATACTAGGGCTGAGAGATTTATGAAACATACATATTAAATTAAGCAATTTGGTCTTAATGTGATTCCTTTCTGGCTTCCAGCAGCCCAAGCCATAAAACCAGTCTGTCTTTCTTTTAGTTCTTTGTAATTTGGTTTCTGTCTCTCTTAAAGAAAAAAGCACAGGCATGCTGTCTTCATCATCAATATTTGTGCTGGACATGCTCTTAATGTGGGTTTATCTGAGATACAGGATGCTATTGTACCTCATTAAAAAACACTGCAGAGTTAAAGATTTCCCAGGTTCAGCAGGAATTCATAGTCCTTGTCACATTCAAACACAAGACTCCTCCACAGCAGAGTTTAAAAGGAGTCTGGTGTTTTCCTGATTAAAGGGTCTGAATGTCTCTTCACCGTGGCTGGCTTGGGCTGGAATGCTTATCTCCAGAAAGAAGGGAAGAAAGAGGAGAGGAATAAATCTTCCTCGGTGTCAGCTCTGTCCTGGTAGGTGGAATGTTCTTCAGGGTGGGTGACACCTGTGAAATGGTTGAATTGAGTGTGTTTTGTGCTATGAAACATGAAACTGTTGCCTCGTCTGCTCAGTTAATGCAGAGCAGAAACTCTGAAAAGGCTGATTTATCCAGGTCCTCTAAAAGTGAGAAATCATTCCTGCACCTTTTCATTTTTAACTTCATGGAACTCCACATGTGTGGCAGAAATTAGATCATCTAATTGATTTATAGTCAATCAGTGACTGTAAAGCCCTTGCATTCCTCATGAACAATTTATAGAGGTCTGAGAGTTCACCCCCTCAGTTGCAGTGGAGGCTTTAGCCTGGCTACAATGTGGGTTTAAAATGTGTTAAAAATCCCTGGACTTGCTATCCTCTGCTGTTTTAGATTGTTTTAGAAGGTGTTGGCTCTGTGATGGGAATGGGAGTGATGAGAGAACAGAAGTGAGTGCCTGCAGACTGAGCTCCAGACCCTGCAGGAGATGGAGCAGCTCTGGTCAGGGCTGGGAGCTGCAGCCCTGGGAGTCATCACTCTGCAAGTGGCAGTAAGGCTTCATTTCAGCTCTGTGCTCATTTAGCCCAAACTACTGCACTAGCAGGAGGAGGAGGTTCCCCCTGGCTCTTGTTCCTGTTTGAGATGAAGATTTGGGAATATGGAAATAAAGGTGATATGGATTGTTTGTGTTTTTCTTTGTTGCTATTAGTGCATATCATTATGTCACTGGAAGCTCTTGCTGTTGCTTCACCAAACAATTAACAATTCATGTAGAATTAGGAGTAGTCCCTCCTTCTTCCCAGATTGGCCACTGGAAAATATTGGAAGAACCAATTACACGCCCAACTCCCAAACAACCTCAAAATCATGTCTTTCTGGAAAAAGAAACAGGGAAAAGGAATACGTATGCACTGGTATAGCAGCAAACATCAGTTTTGGCTCCAGCCACATGGATGGGTTTGGGTGCTTGGTGTTCATCCCCTGTTACCAGTTATATCTTGTGAATATATATCAGTTATCATCATCCACACACAAAACCCCACGACCCTTAGTTATTAATTCCCCCTTCCCACTGACCTGGCTCTCCATAAATCTTAGGCCTGGAATCTTTCTTCCTTTCTTCTCCTCCTGCTCCCACCTCTTTCTCCCTTTTTTTCTCTTTTAAATTAAACACATTCCAGAGAGAGGCTGGGAGCTGTTAGGAAGCTCTGCACTGATGGGGTTTCCTTTGGGATGTGCAGGCTGGTGAGATTCCTACGTGTGCTTCTCCAGCCTGCAGCAAGGAGTAGTGGGAGACACCAGCCTGTGGCATCCAGCAACTCCCTGTTCTGCTCCAGAGAAGCAGAGAACTAGGAACTTCTGAGTTCACCAGGAGAAAGGCACTAATAAATAAGAATAAACCCATACCAAAATCAAGATATGTGCAAACTGCTATTTTGACTCTTTCCTCAAGGGACCTAGTATTTCATCAGAGAAGGAAATTAGATTAGTTTGACATGATTTGTTCTGGACAGATGTATGTTGACTGTAAAGTGATTTGATTATTATCTTCCAGGTGCTTATAAATGGTCTGATTATTGACTGCTTCATTTTTTTCTGGGTATTTATGTAAAAATGGCTGGCTTCTGTTCTCTATTTTTAAAGATAAGCATCATCCTGCCCCTCTGCCCAGACTCAGGATAACAGTGGCCTCCAGAAATTCTTGAACACGTTCACCAGTCAGTCACCGGAACACTCTCTAAGTGCTTTCAAGATACTGTGGCTTACATAATCAGAAACTTCAGAACTGCCTTGATAAGTCAATAATTCAGTAATCAGCATTATTTTTTCCTTTGGATGCTATGTTTGTGAGAGACACACCATAAATTCTTTCGTTTTTAAACTTTTTGCACTACCTTGGTCATGCCCAAAAACTCAACCTCCCAACTGGGTGAGTCTCTACAAATGTGGATTCCCCACCCCTCCCCAGAGAAGAAAGTATAAAAGAAGCTGGGAAACTGGAAAAAGGATCTTAAGGACTGACTGAAGTCAACCCAAATATGGCAAGAGAAAGCCCCGGGGTTTTATGTAGTGCAGGCCCAGCTGAGAAATAAGGCAGGGAAGCAGCGGATATCCCACCTATTAATTTTGCACTTTGTGTTTGGGTTTACCAGATTCTTTGTGCTGTAGTGCTTTAACACAGTAAGTGGTGTAAAACGTTTTAACTTTCTCAAAGAAGCCCAAATACTTTTAGCAGATGACTTGATCTCTCGTGCCAATGAGCGTGTGCTTCAGTCTCTGTGTAATTTCCCTTTGACTGAGTGCCCAGTCCTGCAGGAGAACAGCTGAAGGCACAAAGTAATTTGATCAAAATTTTAAGACATCTTGAGGGACCTAAGGTTTGTCCCATCAAGAAGAACCACTTTTCACCTTTCCCTCACTTCTGCCTCTTAAAAATCCATAAGGAAGAAGAAAAAAATCCCCAACCCTTAATTTAAATTTAGAAGCTGATTGTTTTCCTTGAATCCCTTTCTGGCTCAGCCAAACTCGGAGCCCAGGCTGACAGCTGTGAGTTCGTACCATCAATTTCCATGTACATGTTGCTCAGATAATGACCTGAGGGACCAGGTTTCAAACCACAGCGTGTGGCCTGCGGCCAAGGCGATAGAGATCTGGCATTGTGTGGGAAGAAGGGTCAGCACAAAGCAAACATGAGCCCCATTCCCACATGAAAAGGAAATAAAACCTCCACGTGCAGGCATGTGGAGAAGCTTCTCCTTAGTCCCTCATCTTAAACATAACCAAGCAGGAAAAATAATGCTGGCAAGGAAATACAACTGGGTTTATTGGCTGTTAGGTGCCCAGCAGGTCTCAAACTCTTCTGTGTTGGTTTTTCATTAATGCTGCGCTGGAAACCCCAGCTGCCTGCTTGTTTTAGGAGCTGAAAATCTTCTGTATGCTGGAGGTATAAATAAAAGTTTGCAGCAAAGAACAGAAAAAGGAGAAGTTGATGTGGCTGTGAGCAACTTGGGTGGAAAGCTGAAAGCTCCCCACGCAGACAGTGCAGAAACAGGTTCCCCCAGCCTGGATAAACTGTCCTGGAGGTTGGTCACTGAGGGATGTGAGTCACCCACTCTGCCTCTGAGCCTGAAGAGGGGCCAGGGTGACCACATTTCGCTTCAGTGTCTCACTTTCAGGTGCCTAAATTAGGGCACACACTTGCAATCCAGGCAGGGACTGTCTTGCAGATGGTGGTGCTTCAGGAGGAGGAGGTCAGTCTGAGGGAATAGGGTGGCAGGATGTGCCATCATGTCTTGCCATGCTGGTAAAATTCAAACTGTCAGAGATGGCTCCAAAGGCCCCAGCGTGTTGGGCATGTTCTGTTTGTCCAGGACATTGACTCCATTGTCTTGTTCCTTTTCCACAAACAACAGCAACCCAGTTTCCACACCCAAATTATTTCAGTAGCTTGTTCAACAGGAAGCTCCCATGGTCTCAGCTGTAATCATCCTCAGTGTCACTCTGTCAGAAATTGCTGGATTCTGATGTGTGTGGAATGGCTCTTTGCTAACAGGGGACCTGCAGGTGTGGTTATCAAGGTGTCTTTGTGCCCCATGGGCTGGAGGACAGAAGAGCTCGAGCAGCACAATCACCTGACCCAGCTGCTGGGGTCAGTCCCCACACAGCATCACTTGAGCCACCCTGGGGAGCCACAGACCCCAGCCTCGGTGAGGTGTCCAGTGAGTCAGCTCTGGAAGCTCTTGGGAAGTGGAAGTCAGGAATTCTTCCCATACAAAAATTCCAGGCAGTGGAATCCAAATGGCTATATTTAGGCATTTAAACCACAGCTCACTGAGTGCCCCCAGTTTAACAGAGCAAAAGGAGTGTGAGGAAGTAGCAAAGTATTTGTCCCACATAAAGACTAAATATCCATTATCAGCAATCTCTTTGGCCTGCTTCCTCTGTTGTTTCTTTGCCTCTGGAGATTTGGCAATTGGATTGATTTGCTGCCTGACTCACTGTCTTAGATTGAGATACTGAGAATTGCTGACAGTATTAATAAAATTAGCATTAGGGAGGATGTTTGAACATTTGCCTTTGACGTTTTTAGGGGAGAGAGCTGACATTTAGTCTAAGTTAAAAAGTTACTGAATTGCTTTTGTTTTTTCCCCTGACCAAAGTCTTTGTAGTTTTCATGTGAAAACTTTGTCCAGAAATAAGCATTCCAGATTGCAAGTTTTGGTCTTTCTTTTTGCTGAGAACCCCTGATTAGTTAAGAAAGCACTAGATATTTAACAGCGTTCTTGGGAGAAATATTTTCATAAAACCATAAAATACACATACAAGTATCTCCAGCAGTATTGTTTTATGACAGTGAGGATTATTTTGTTCTATCTTAGGTGACATAAAGGTCAAACTGAAATAATGGTCTTAATGGTACAATCTAAGGACAGGCAAATAATTTTCAAGAATGGTTTGCATCATTACTTTTAAATGCAGTTGCCTGGTCTTTAGGATTTGTGGTTAACTTTTTCTCCACATGGGAAATGACTGAATTGAGGAGACATTTGTTTCATGTCATGACTGCTCTTTATCTACACACCCTGCACCGTTTTCACATGGTACAATTAATCTCCAGGGAACAGCAGCAGGCTGAGCTTGGGCTTGCTCTGGTCAGCAAGAGGACACACTTTCCACTATCATTATAGGCAATTTTCAGTAGCCCTTAAAGGTTTTAATTCAGGTGTTTGTTATTTTGTGCTCTTTCCCTGACAAGTGGAGCTGCCTGATGTCACTGAGAGTCTTCTTGAATGTTCCCTTTCCATAACCCTTGGGGCACAGTGTCAGAGCTGCTGCCACTGGTCAGTGTCCATGTAAGGTGTGGAATTATGGGAAAGATCTTCCACGTGTTAACACTCATTTGTAGGTTGTATCCTTTTAAAGAATGGGGCAAACAACTGCAGTTGAAGAAAGTCCAGCTCTCCTACAGAGCCAGGGCACTGCTGGTCACCTCCCTGCCATGTCTGTCTCCTGCCAGCCTCATCCCTTGGCTGGTGGGAATCCAAGTTTTGGGGGCTGGAACTGGCATTACTTTGTGCATATGCCATTTTGAGGCCGTACATGCTGGCTATGTGCTGCTGTCATTAGAACCAGTTACTCTTCAGTGGAGTTTTATGAGGGGGAATCCAACAGAAAGCTTGTGCCAGTCACAGCTGTACATGTGTGCGGTCGAATTCCCGCTGCTTTTAATGAAGAGGGAGTGCCAGAATCTAAAACAACTTTTCCTGCTCTCCTATAGACAGCATTGCTTGTTCCATCCCACAAAAACTTGCTATTCTCTTATCCATTTTTCCCTCTCTCTGGCTGCAAAAAGTATAAATCATTTTGTTGCAAAAATTTTGGAAGGTTTTTTTCCCTCTTCCCTATTTCCTGAAAAGCTTGCACACAAACTGAGACACTCATAAGCTTTTCCGAGATAAGAATTTAATTTATTTACGCTTCATTGTTCCAGGCATGGCTGCGGAGTGGTTTGGAAATTTGCTGTTCCAACTTTAACAGGTCACTGCATGGAAAGGAGCAGCTGGATTTTCCTCCAGAGCAGCCGTCAGCTGTTGGAAATCTCTTGATACTTCCCTGGCTTCTCCAGATTCAGCATTAACTTCTTCTTCCTGTAACAGGAATTATGCTACATGCTGTAGACTCTTTAGCTAGAAAAAGGAGGAAAGCACAGGAGGGGAATACAGCAGATGCTGGTGGGGCTGGCAGAGTCCACACCATTGCTCTGACTCCTTTTCACCTTCATAAGGTCAAAGGGTAGGAGAAAACCCTCTCCAAACCCAGCATGTCACAATCTGTCTGAAGTGACTCCTGTAGCTCGAGCAAGTGGGCAATGAGTCCAAACTCAAGAAATGTCAACTGCTTCATGCTTTTACACTGCTTTTCCTTCTCACCTCTTTCTCTCTTAGGAAGTGCCTCCTCTATTGCGTATTGCAGTGTTCCAGTGGGATAGCTGAGGGCTGAAGGCAGCAGCCCCATTTCTCATCTCTCAGGGGCTGTATGGCAGCAGGATTCTGCTGACTCTGCTGCAGCTAGTCCCGATTTGCACAGATAGAATGACCCACATGCTAAATCTGTGTGATGACATCTGTGAGAGATGTAATGCATCCAAGAAACTTTGCCATGAGAACAAATTTCAGTGTTGCTTGACTTTCTTTTAGAATACAATGATGAAAACATCATATTGCATTAAGTAGTACTTAAGTAATGTAAGCCATGAGAGAGAGAAATTGAAGCAACTTGCTCCTTTGAGCTGGATGTTTTACTGAGAACAGAGCCAGAGTGACATAACTGGTGACTTTTTTCAGAAGATGAGCTCTGAGAAGTATGGTTGCCTCTGGTCTCAACTTTACTGAGATTTGTCCTTCAACACCAGCTAAAAACATTTGAAAGCAGGTTTTCTGCTTGATCTTTCATATTCTTTGTATCAGAGCCCTCATCAGAGTGCTTCTTGCTCTGAACTTTGTGCTGTAGTTTGTCAGTCCTGAATGTCTTGAAAGGTTGTAGGCAAAGCTGTGGGACAGAAACTGCACATGCACAAGTGTCCCAAGGCAAACAGAGCTGCAGGCACTGGCAGCTTACAGTATTTAACCTCTGCAGGGAATTGATTGATGGACATTTTGCATACAGTCACAATCAATAGGACTTTTTCATATAACTGAAACTGATTATGGGAAGAGAATAAAGTAAGAAGGGGAAAGAACAGGGGGAAATGCCACACAGTTGCCACTGCTCGTTATCAGAACTTGCAATTTATGTCCCGTGAAAAACATGGGGAAATAACTGAGAGTCAGGAGGGAAGAGTTACTGACATCAGTAACTCAGTTAATATAAAACATTATATGCTCACATATAATGGGAGACTTGTCTGTTGAGATGCTGGTAGAAGGGGTGGATTCTGCCTGGTATAAAATGACACAGTTCCACTTTGATGTGTCAAAATATTTGCTGACATTTTGTGTGGTTTTGTCCAGACAAGGAGATCCTCAGTTCCCTGAGGTAAGTGTGACCTTTTGCCCTTAGCCTTTCTGGTTAATATACAGGAGAGAGGAAATAAAATTTGTTGTAGGATGCAAGGAGCCTGAAGACACTCAAGATGAAGTTTCCAGATCCTCTTGATGCACTATTGACCGTTTTCAGGCACTTTCTCTCTTCCCTATGTTCTGAACTCTGAGCTATTCATTAAAAGGGAAGAAAGAAAAAGCAGTTCCCTCTAGTTGAGGCACTTAATCATGTTTGGAAGATCTGCAGATGCAGAGCCTGAATGGCCTGTGGAGTCTGAGACTGGGCTCTCCCCGGGGGATATTAGCAGCTCATCGTTCGCACATCAAGCTTCCGTAATGACGAGTGGGATTATCAAAGAAAATCCCCTGTGCACTGGCGAATCTGAACTTGAAGCTCTCTTGCCTTTGCAGTTAGACTCCAATTCACAAAATAAAACAGCTGGATTAGCACAGGCAAGGCCAAGTTATCTGGGGGAGGGGTATGTCACCTCCTGCAAGCAGAGCAGGCATGGCCTGAGCAGCATTTCAGGGTTTGTCTGACTCTGAGCTTGTCTTGGTTTGTGTGGGGGAAGGTCTTCACAAAAATGCCCTGAATAATGGTTGTTTTAGGGTTGCTGTCAATGGTCTCATGTAACATGTGACTTTATGATACAACTTCCCTTCTGAAATTCACTGTGCTCACAACTGCCCATGTCCTGGCCAGTGCTGATTATAATCACTCATTAATTGAAAAACCATGAGGGAAATTGGTAGCCTGCTATAGAGTGAAATGTTGCAAGGACATCTGGAGTTAGATGCATGTATCCAAGGGGTGTGAAATAAGAAAGCAATTACCTGTGTCCCCAGGGAGCTCTAACCCTGTCAGTAATATTTTTTTGTCCAGGGAATGTAGCAGGAAGGATGCCCTCTCCTTGGAAAAATATGGACAGTGTTGGTATTGAGGTAAAGGACTCCCCTACCTACCCCATGGGTGGGTGAGAGCTGAGGACACAGTGTCTTACTCAAGGCTGATGTGAGTGGAGCCACTTGTCCCATCAAACATGGGCAGGAGGTGGTTGGGCAGGTATTTCACTACCTGAAATACCAACCAAGCTTCAGAGTTTAAAAATGTATCATTTACCCTCCACAACAAGAATTCCAGATGCATTCCCATCCCATGATTTTGAGTTAATCTTCCACTGGCTTGTGATTTCTGAAGAGCTATAGATTGAATCCAGGCATGCTAGCTAAGCTGAATTTCTGAAAGGTAGGGGGTTTTTATGTTTGTTTATTTGTTTTAAAATAATTTTTTCCTTTGAAATTCCTTCAGTACCAAAGGGTAAATGGATTCTTGGGCACTCATTTAAGATATTGCTACTAATAATAACCTAATGCTTGCTGTTTGTGAAAAGCTGAGAATCAGCAATGATGAAAGATGAAACTGCACCAAGTTTCTTGGCAAAAGTGATGGAGGCAAATATTTCAGAGGTCATTTCAATTTTGAAATTTGCTTCCTTGGAGATTGTGCTGTGGTAACATTTGATTTCTTGATGTTATCAGAGAAGCACTGGAATTTCAGAGTAACTGAAATGAAAGAATTTTAGGATGTAGAGTCTGGCTCTTGGAGATATCCCTGTCCTGCTGTTCTCATTAACCTTGCTGGTCTTACAGGCAGTCACTGTGCAGTCCAGGTCCAGCATTTCTCAGTCAGCATCTTACATCTCCAGCTCAAAATGATTTGGTTGTCCCCATTCACTGATAACACACTTGACTCTTGTCCTATTTGTTACCTGTTGGATCTTCAAAAAGTTTATGTGGTTTGGGTTTTTTTTTTAAAAAAGCAAACACAATCCCAGCCTTGCTTTTGCATTAATTGACTTTGCAAGTTAAATAGTGCTCTCTCATTTAACAGCAATGCTCAGGAGCACCGAGAGACCACTCAGAGCAGAGCCCTCTGTGGGCTTGGAGCAAACTCCCAGCTACAGCAGGACCTGGCAGGTGGCAGCTTCTGCAGCCCTAAACATTCCCCTTTCTGCATGGGACTAATGGAGAATGAAGAAATGCTTCATTGGTAGATGCTATAGCTCAAGGGCAGCAATGTAGGAAAACAAGTACCTTGTAGGTTTTCTGTGCACCTTTTGATACTGTCCTGATTTTAATGTTGCATAATCCTTGCACAGCATAGAACTCCCGTTGCTTTTGGTTCTTAGATGACTTCAGCAATTCCAAATTTATCTCCTGTTCCTAGTCTTGAATTCTGACCTGTGTCTTACTGGGTGGACAGGAAAGCTGTACCCAGGCACTGGAAGGAAATTTTTATGTGCTTTTCTTCAGCTAAGCTGAATCTGGCAACATCATGAGAACAGCTTTTGATTTGTTGTGCTCCTGCAGTTGGTGCCTCTCCTTGGGGTATCTTGGGCCTCAGGCAGAAGGAATTGAAATATCTCTTCAATGGGAAAAAAAGGCTTGTGTGGAAGCTTTAGCTGGGAGAATGTCCTTTTGTAGAGGTTGTGAGAGCAGGTGGCCTGTTCTCCTAGAAGTCATCAAGTGGCTGCCCTGAGCTCAGATCAGAAATGAAGTGCCTGTTTCTGTGTGCAGGTGAAAATACCCCAGGATATGGTCAGATTTCTAAGAAGTTTCAACACCTGCTTACTCAGTTTTTTCCTTATCTCCCTCCAGCAGTCATAAGTCATGTGGAACACCTTTTTTCATGGGATTGAGCCACAGGTTGAAAACCCCTCTGCAATAGATTGTGAGCAGGTTGCTGCTTTGACTTTTCAATTTATATCACTGAAGACAAATTTTATTAGTAAAATCTTGGGCAACTCAGCAGTGGATTTTTAGGCTCTGACTGGGTGCCTAGAGCTGCATTTCTTTGAACTGTCTTCTAGAGGAACTGCAGCTGTATAAATGGATGAAGACTGTGGAAAGAAACTATAAATATGGCTTTATTAAGGTGGGTTTTTAAATCAAAGTGACTTTTTGAAATATTTTAATGAACCTTAAAAACTATTTTGCAGTTCTTTCCAACAGTTATGTTACTTTTCAGCAATGGAGGAGGAGGGGGATGTTAGTGAGGGAACTGTGGCTGTTGCATCTGTGGCAGTGGATGGGGCAGTGCCTTTTCCATGGACTTGGCTGGACAGAAAACTTTAAATGTCCGGGGGCTAGAATGCCTCTTCTGCTACTAATTTTCATAGTATAAAGTGTAGCCAGGTTTCAGAGGGTTAGAGAGATAAGAGATACCACTGGGATGGCGTTGGGGAGTGAGGAATTTGGGGGCATGTGAGACATTTCCTGTTGCCCTACAGCTTTTTCAGTGGGCAGTGGTAGATTGTGCTTTATGAGGAATGTGACAAACCCACTCAATAGATGTTTTCCTTTCTAGTAGTAAATTGAAAACAACAGTTTAGCACATAAAAAATGTGCAAGCACATTTTAATGATTTAGTGCCTTCTATTCCCCTCTTGTTCTTGTCACAGAGAGTTTAGGATCTTTACTTAGGTGCACATGGCAGAATTCCCCAAGCCACCTGGTCCTTGGTGTTGGCTGCCCTGGGAGTCAGTCATGAGCTCAGTAAGCACCACTGAACTGTGCTTCCTCAGCAGCTGGGAGCTATGAAACTACAAGTTGGGGCCTTACATCAGAAAAGACACATCCATTCCAGCTTAAACACACATCTCCACATCCCAGTGACCCCAAACCTGGCTTCAGAGAACTCCAAAGGGACTTGGACGGAAACTGGCAGAGAGTGAGCAAAGGATAGGTGGAGGGGTGTGGGTGGTCACTGGAAAGTCAGGGCTAAACCCCTGGCAGTCCTCTCTTGCTTATTCTCCACCATAACACCGTGTCTTTGAAGAGAGCACTGGGCAGGGTTCCTCACTGAAGGCCAAGGCCATAGCATGAAGGAAATCATTCAGAAAGCTGCTCAGTAGTATTCCAGAGTGTAGAAATGGCTGTGATGGAAGCAGTTTTCTTCTGGGTGTGTGCACATAGCCACGTCTGTGTAAATGAATGTGTAAAAGGAAAGGCACTGGAGTGCATCATCCAGAGGTGGTCTGAGCTGGGATTTCCACTCAGCAGAGCCTCTCATGAAGAGACTTTGTAGCAACTACAGTGTTCTATTTGGGGAGGCAGAGGTGTTCCAGAAACACGGTACCATCGTGGTAAAAGTGTTTTTGGCACAGAGGGAACCACCTCTCTTTTAATTCAAGTGTCACATTTTACCCGCTTGCAGTTTCCTGCTTGTATGTTTTGGCTTTTGCCCAGCACCTCGGGCTATGTGTGCTCATCTGGTTTTGATAAAACATTGAATTTAGACAATACATCTTCTTGGACATTTCTTCCTCTTAGATTCAAGTGTGATACAAAGCAACCAGTACTTGATCAGTAGCAGACACTGTTTTTATCAAGCATTGTTGGATGTTCATTAGCCATGAAAGGACTGTAGAGAAAACTTGCCACAGGACAGGTTGGTACTTCTCTGTCCTTAGCCACCTCAGTGGCTGCCTGTTCAGTGCTTGTTTGAAGCCCATGTTCACATACCAGGCTGCAGTATCTGAGTTATTTGGCTGGTGTTTATCTTGTCTCTTTTACAGTCTTGTTAGGGTGCTAAGAGACATAAAAATGCCCTTGAGGTATTGAACAGCGGCAGATGAATGGGAATAGTAACCTCATTAAAAATCATCTCCTCATCCTGACATTTAGGTAGTATTTGAGAATGCAGTGCAGTAAAATCTTGGGTGAAAAGATGAATAAAAATAGCATTTCTCATGGTGTGCCCAAGGTCCATGTGTGACCTCTGATATGACTCTGAGTCACTCAGCCCCTGTAACACACTTAATGTCCCTGATATATGCAGGGAAAGGATGTACCACGTCCATGTTTATTAGAGAGCGACCTAAAACATGGAGAAAGGTATTCATCTCACTGAAGTTCATCTGTCTGCCTGTCTCCTTTTCACCAGGCCCCTGGGCTCCCCTAGGAGGAGGGAAGGTGGAGTAAGAAGAGGGAGAAGGAGGGATATCTCCAGAGGCTGAGCATCCCTGTCTGATTCGCATGCCTGGCAAGCACACCAGAGGTTGCCATGTCACCACATGGTGTTAGTGGTGCTCAGTGAGCTTGGGATGGCTGCTGTGTCCCTGTGTTAGCACCATCCCTCGTGGGGAAATTGTCTAAGTCCAGTCCCAGGGGAGTTCTGCCTTCCAGCAGGGCACTGGGCTGGGCACAGGGGCTGCTGCTGGAGATCCCTGGTGTTGTGCCAGGACAGCAGCTCCCACAGCCCTTCCTGTGGTGCTGATGGTCAGTGCTGGCACCCAGTGCCCAGCTCACAGCTCTTCCAGCAGGAGGGAAATGGGTGACACTCCATGGAAACCTTCTGGGTAAGTTGGTCCTTGTGCTGTTGGGAAGCCTGAGTTCACAGGGAGATAAAAGACACTCAGACTTGCAGAACACTGTTGTCAGAGGCTTTAGCCTGACCTCAGGCTCTGACAGACATGTTTATCCAGCATGAGGGAGACTGGAGGCACCACACAGACCTCTTTGTTCTCAGCTTTTTTATCTCTTTATGTCTCATCTCTCTTCCTTCATCCGGTGGACTGAGATGAAAGTTGTGTGCACCCCTCTTCAAGCTTCCTCAGAGATCCAATTTAAATACCTCATGCTTGGAGCATATGGGAGGGTTGAGCCATGGAACCTGTTCCACTGGAGGGTTACAGTCCTGGAGCCTTTTTTCTGTCTTGTTTCTGGGGTTATGGATATTCAAAACTGAGATTGAACACTTAAACTTTTATGGGAAAGGCTGGTAGAACTTAATGTGCTCTTTGGTTTTCATCAGATTTTTGCTTAACATGGAACTGAGTTTTGCCATCTTACTGCAATACTATATCCAATAAATAAATGCAGTAGAATCCCATTTAATTTGTATGAGTTGCACCCCCTAAAATCCTCTAGGCTATTTGAACAGATTACAAGCCAAACCCCAGAGTTTTTCCCTAATTTTCCAGCTGTGCAAATCCATCCTTGGATATTAAAAAGACTGAGTCTCATTATACATTTTCTGTCTCCTGTATCTTGACCAATTTGCTAGAAAAATCAAAGATCTGGTTCTTGGAATGCTGTAGCTAACAAGTGTTTTTTTAATCATATCTTAATCCTCAGATTAGGCAAGAGATAACTCTCAAAGTAAGAGCTGACTTCAGGTTTCTCAGTGACACTGAAATACCTGACAGACCCTCACTAAATCTGTCTCCAGGTCCAGGGATTAGAAGGCAGCTGACTATGTTCATTAATGATACATAGGATGAGGGGGAAATCCAGCTTACACTCCCTGTATTGGTTGTTGTGATGATTGAAATGTGGTTTTATTTTTGCCTTTATCACATGTACATGGAAAAGAAGAAATACATAACAGAGGTTCCATTTTTTTGAAGCGTCACTCATCTGAGCCATCTCCGGTGTCAAAAATGAAGTTGCTTTTACAGAAACCATACAAAACCATTGTTGGGGCTTACATGAAATACTGTTGTGTCCTAATAATAACTTCTAGCTGAAAAATCTTGGCATCCTGCAGCTTAGGAAAGGGTTTTAAAATTCACCTTCAGTTTTTGGGCAACAGGCAAAACATGTGGCTCTGTTTAGGAGCTATTTTCGTTAAAGCTTGACAATACAGGATGATAAAATACAGCTGCATTGTTTAAACTTTCAATTTAATTTCTGGTTTGGGTCCAAGCTGTTTCATCAATATGGCGCCATTCATTTCAAAACAAAGCCCTTGGAAGGGTCTCCATTACCCCACCATTGATCAAGAGGGTGTTAAAATGTAGAGCCTAATTATGTTCCTGGCCTGTTTGGAATTCCAAAATTGGATTTTTATAACTGTCAAATTTGCAATCAGGGTAACTTTCCATGACAATTAGTCAGAATTATTAGTGCTTTCCTTGCCAGGGATTATAACTGATGGTGGTGGCTGACTTTTCAAGGCTCAGTAAGTGTCAAAGGCAATATATATCTTACAGAAGAGCCATTTGGCTGTAAAATTGTCTGCAGTGAACTGCACCCGAGTCTCTACTACTGTTACAGTCATTTTTATCAATCCTCCAGGGCTGAGATGTGGCCACAACCTCTACTGCAAGCTCTGCACATAGAATAAACGACTGGGTTCTGCCTTGTTGCAAGATGGGACTCAAGAAATTGTGACCTGAGGAAGTTCATCCTGGATTATTTTCCTCAAGCTTACTTTGCTGAGGGCTGGTACTCAAAAGGATGCTGATTTTGGTCAATTATTGTGTTGAATCTTTAAAATGAGCCAAGCATAAACATCTGTACAACCTGTCTGAGGAAGGCCAAATCCTATCAGCCTGATACCTGAGTCACAGCTAAAGCTCCTGTCTGTGTGTAAAGCTGAGTTTGTGCTGAGCTAGAGATGTTTGCCCAGGTGGGAGTTCCTTCACAGTACAGCTCTACAAACGTTATATGAAATATTAAAGGGAAAAAATAAAGAAGAAAACAGTTACAACAACAAGCAAAGCCAAACCCAAAGACATTCTAAAGCTGAGGTATCCACCCCCTGCTGCCTTATGCAGTACTTTGCAGACACGTGGTTCTTGAGCCTAAATGCTGATGCATGAGAATATCTGCTCACAGGAGAGCAAACTCTGGCGGAAAAGAGCGAACACTGACCCTTGCCTGCTGTGCAACATCCATTTTGGAGGCATCTGTTCAAGATGCAGAGGACCTTCTGTTGATATCGACAGATTTTTGTCATCATCTTCAAGCTTTAGATGGAGCACTGCCCCTGAGAGCTGCCTGACAGTGGCAGGCAATGACCATGTCTTCATCCTTGCATGAGTTCAATGAGCCACTTCCCAGGGGCAGCTCAGGTGCCTGCTCCTCCTCCCACCCCACGTTGCCCTTTCTGTCCTACTGCCACAAGTGGAACAGCCACGTGGTGTAAGGAACTGATCTCCTTGAGAAACAATCAATTACTATTTTCAGATTGGGTTATTTTTCATCTTTCTCCTTCTTATCTGGCAGTGTCCATCCATGAGGTGCAGACACTCATTCTAAAAGCAAAGGTGGCAACTCAGACGAGTTAAACCTAAGCACAAAAGCTGGTGTCAAACTAACACCTCTGGTTTTCCCCGGGCAGCCAGAGCCTGCCTTTTCCCTTAGGATATCTCTTTTCCTCTTAGAACATATTTTCTTTTCTTAGAACATCTCTTTCTCTCTTAGAACACCTAGAAATCTCTGTGTCCACTGACATATATTTACCTGGACAGTCATGTGATTGTTTTTGACTAAAAGATCTGGAATTTAGCTTTATTGATACATGTTCCAAGTTGCTCATACCCCTAATCCTGCAGTACGTTTGCCCTGGAAGAAAGAGGGATTGTACTCAATTTTCCTTAATTAAATCAACCTAAACTAATTGTCAGCTAATAAAATAGTGTTGGTCAGCTCATAAAACAGAAATGAAGATTAAAAGAGCAGTTGCCATGAACAGGTGGTAACTCTGTTTCCAAGTTAGACCACATTACTCTCTGGCACAGAATCTCTGAGAATACCTCATATTCCATTTTTTTTCAAAAAAATGTTTATGAAACTTATAAAATATAGAGCTCATTTTATAACCAATTTTCTCTCTCACCTGCCAAGAGCAGTGGGGGTTGAGCCAGCACAAGGCGGATGCAGAGTTTTAGGCAGATGTCCAGAAATGGATTCTCTGCACAGGGCTGTGGAATACATTTCTACCTTTGACTGGCCTTTCTGTTGCAATTCTTGAGATTTAGTTTTTTCTTTCTTGTTGCTATTACAGAAAAAACCTAGTAAACATTTTTTGGTTGAGTTTTTTTTTTGTCATTGATCTCGACGTGACACTGTTGTGCAACAGGAGAAACTTTATGTTCTCACTGTGGATGCTGTTTAACTCTAGATGGATCTTGAGTTAGTTAACAGGATCCCTCTGGATTTGGCCTTTGGTATTTTTGTTGACTCTGCAGATCTTGCAGAAGGCATTAAACATTTATCTAATTTCAGCTGGAAAGGACTAAACTGGAATCTTTCTCTGCTTCTCAAAGTGGAAGCAGAACCTGGTGGTTTGAAGTTGCTGTTAATGGTTGAATGATGAAAGAAAATTTATTGCATAGTGATTATTCTATTGTTGGATAAGAGTGCAAAACCATGTGGTTTTGAGCATTTTGTTATGGTTTGCAGGTAGTGTGGACACTGTGTGGTGGGGCAGGGCTTCCAGCACCAAAGAGACTTGTTGCATTGCCATTTTCTGTGACCACCCATTCCCAAAAATCCCATTCAGGATGTGCTTGGTTAAGTCCTCAAACGTGAAAGACAAGATTAATCTTCTTCCTCTTCACTGACAGTCAGTGTGCTGCACTGGTGCAGCTCCTCAGGCTGCACTCACAGTCTCAGTACAAACAGGAGGCTTCTGCCAGACTTGGGGTTAAAATGTGAAGCTTGATTCTTGTTTCTCTGCACTCCTCTTGCAGCTGGTGTGTCCTCCCCTGGCTGGAGGGCAGCTGCTGTGGCCCAGGGTAAGAGGTTTTAGGCTCTTTGAGACTTGGCTGTGCTGGTACCTGACCTGGATAAGGGAGCTCTGCCTCCTCAGGGAGGAGAAGGATCCGAGCCTGCCCAGCTGGCTGTCCTGGGAGGTGGAGAAGGTGCTGGGGCTGCATCCCAGCCCTCACCTGCAATCCTGTGGCTGCTGTAGCCAAGGGAGGGAGGGACTGGTTTGCTGTGAAGCAGGGCATTGCTGTGGCTTGCTGCAGCTTAAGGCAGACCTATAAAAAGAGGAAAGAGATTTAGACACCCATCACATCTGACAGGATCAGGAGCTGGAGTATCTGGAGGGAGGTTTCTGTGGGAGGCTGGGACTCCCCTGCATGATTGCTGCTGCAAAAGTGCTCCTGGCCATGCAACAGGGAGGTGTCACTCAGTAAATGCCATGTTTTCCATGTTTGCTCTTAGGTGACACTGTGACCCAGCCAGGCTGCCCCTGGGATGTGTCCCAGATCCCTCCTGCCTGCTCTCTCCTCTGCATCCAGAGGTGGGGTTGCAGCAGGAGCTGACATAGCCTGGAGCTGGCACTGGGGATGCAGGAAAGGCTGCAGCATGGCCATTACCTTCTCCCTGTGGGATTTCCTAGAGGCAGATGCTGCAACCTGGCTCCCACTGAGCTGGTGGGAGGAGAAGTGCTGTGAGCAGGGCAGCACAGCCTGTGGTTGCTCATCTGAGAAAAACCATGGTAGAAATTTATGGCAACATCACCTCAGGGATCTGATTTACCATGTCCTTGCTGAATGAGCATCATTGAATCCCAAATCTTGGATTAAACTAACTGCAAAGATTCCCCACACTGACAATCCTGTGAGGGTCTTGGGGTCAGGTCCTGCTGAGAGAGGATTTCTTTAAGGAAAATGGAATAAGATAGTGCTGGTGTCCATTCGGGACAATTTTCTGTTCATCCACATATCCCAAACGTGCCCAATTATGAAAACATCTGCTGGGAGTCACACCCAGCAGTCAAGTCTCTACTTATTTCCTCAAAGAATAGGTTTAGGGGGAATGTAACACTGACCATGGGACAAACCTCAGCCCATTATCACTGCTTGAGTGACACAGCAGGGCTGGGGCAAAGTTAAAGCATCATCCTCCAAAGAAATGTGTGTGGGCTTTGGTGACTCTTTGAGGGTCCCAAGGGACTCCAGACACTGTCCAGATTTGCACTGGTGTAAATGCACCAGCATCTCCCCTTCCTCCTAGTGAGGATGAGTAGGAGGACTGTGAGCAAGTTGGCTGCTCAGCTTCCCAGGCATTTGCACAAAACCATCCAGGACCCAAACTAACAAAAACCACATTCAAAGCAATTATCTGATCTTGTTTGGTTGGTTTTACTGTAGTGTTTCTAGACACTGGTACAACAAACACACTCTTGTAAACTCTTGTAACAGTTGTTTGCAGTTAGTATCTTCAAGATGGTTTTATGTGTGCCGATCATGACTAATATCCATCACTTCAGTGGGACCAGTGGGACTGTCACCCTCTGGTGCTGGGGGAGGTTTTTCTACTAAGACAATTATTTTCTCAGCTTGTTTAGCATTTTTCTTTTTCCTTTTATTACCCTTTTATTCACAAAACACAGATACTGATATATTGTGCTTTCCAGATGAAAGTGCTTTGTGGTTGACAGACTTAAATAATTAGGTCTTCACAGACCTCAGACTGGTTATAAAGGCAGTTATAAGGTTATAAAGGAGTCATCATCTCTGGTTTTACACTTGGAAACAGAAAAAGTCTGTAGAGGGAAGGTAACCAACCCAGCTGACAAGCTGTCTTTGGCAGAGCTGGGGGCAGACACTCCTCTGAAGTGTACTCTGATTTCTAAAGCATTAGGAGATGTTGCTGTGCCTGTTCTGCTAAAGGCCTTCCCCCACCTTGATTCCATCTCTTCTCGTTACAAACATCACTTTTAGCATATGCACCAGCTGCCGGAAAGGTGCTGGGTTCTTCTCCCCATGGCTCAGCCAAAATAACAGCAGCTGCTCTCCCCCCTTGCACCTGGGACCATTTTTTCCCCATCGTGTGTGACAGAAGCAGTGATTGCTGTTATCCCAAAAAAACCACCCCAGATGCAACCCCAGCCCCTTTTACACTCAGCCAGAGTGGGTGCTGCAGCCTGTTTCCTTCAGCAGGTTTGTCTGCGGTTGTGTTTCTTGGAAGCATCATCTGCAGAGGAGGCAGGGGCTGTGTGAGAGGCTGTTTTAGGGAGGGTGGTGTGTGCTGTGCATGCCGGGGGGCCGGGGTGCTGCTGGCAGAGAGGCAATGGAGGCACTTCCATTCCTTGCCAGCTGAGCGAACTTCTCCTCTGCTGAGGCAGTGCCGTGCAGGGCGAGGTGTGACACGACCCCAGTGATAATTCCTTGTCTCCCCCCGCAGGTTCCTCTGGCCGCCAGCTCGGGTCCTCTCCCAGCCAGGACCGTAAGTGGGCAACACAGACTCCCTGCAAGGCAGAGCCCCAGAGCAGCTGGGGTGCACTCCTGGGGGAGGGGGGGCTGTGCCAGCCAGGGATGCCCTTTGCTTCTGGGGACAAGCTTGTGGGAGGGGGGATCTGTGAGTCTCTGCCTGCTCTTTGCCTCAGTGTCCCTCAAGGATCTGGAAAAGGGAGCTGGGAGTGGCCTGCTTCTCTCTGGGAACTGCCCAGGCAGCTCCTGATGAGCACCTGGGAAGGGCTGTCCTGCTTTCACTTTCCTCTTTTGGCTTGGTTCCCTGTCTGAGAGAGGACACCAGGCTCCTGGGGCTGTCTCAGGGTACCTCTTGTGCTGTCCTTCCCATTTAAATTCATGCCATGCCTCTGTTTTCCCCAACCTGCTCATGCTTCTCATCAATCTTTGGGGGTGGGATGCTGAGAAGAGTGACAAACGGGGTTACTCAATGAGGTGAGTACTCAGAGGGATGGTGGCTGTGGCCTTATTTGCAGTTGCAGGCTCTCCTGTGAGAAGTTCCTCAGCCATTAGCATCCAGCAGCCTAGTCTGAGTGTGTTGGTGTCTTAGAACCACCTCCCCTGAGAAAACCAAACTGGTTTTAAAAGTTGAAAGTGAATGAAAGCTGATTTGTTGCTTGCTTGTGCATGAACTTTGTGTCTCTAAATTGATGTTTAAAAGTGGCTTGAAAGTTCTCTGGTGCAGGTGCAACCAAGGTTTTAAACTGTAAAACGTATATCCAGTGATGGGTAATCAATGAGAAGCAGGAATTTACATGGGAGTCTTTGTACCAGATGGCCCACATGCAGGTTTTGTGGAAGGTGAAAATCATGGCACCTCTGAAGCTGCACATGCTGAGCAAATGAGTTATTCCAAGTGCTGGGTTGTGAAGGCAGTGGTGTGACAGGGCATGAGGAGCTCTCACTGCTCTGCCTCTCTGCTCTCCTTGCTGAACACACACTCAGCAGAAAAACCCATGTCCCACTGCCCTGAAGCTCCTATGAAGCCTCAGTCTAGGAAAAGCCCCAGTCTTTGTGCTCTACCCTCTGTGGAGTTGTGCTTCTTGCTGTAGCTGCAGTTCATCTCTGTGCTGTGCCCATGGGTCACAGAAATGCTGCTGATTCCTCATGGAATGCTTGTTCAGGGTGGAATTGGCCATGGGTGTCAGACACAGGGGAGGGAGTGGGAAGCAGCCAAGCAGGGCAGAGAGGGCAGCCTGGGAAGGATCTGTGTCAGGCCTGCAGTGCTGCATCCCTTGGGTGGGACCCTGAAGATGCTCAACACTGTTCCCAGTGGAGACCAGAGGACATTTGGAGTGTGTAACAGCTTCCTTGAAATTCTTAGTTCTTACCATATCTGGAAAAAAATCAATGTCTGAATAGAGAAGCCAGCCCCAATCCTTCTGGGGGGGAGGATCCTTCAGTCCTTGTTTGTATCCTCATTCTCTTTCCTGCTCTCTGCCATGGTTTGGGATGCTGTTGCTTACTCCCCTCTGTTAACTTGTGCATGTCCTGGCACACAAATGCACTTTTACCACAGTGACCCTCATGTTGGAGCTGCCATGGGCAGGAACTGATGACCTGTCCAAGGACACATGGGAAAGTATTGTGTCAGCAGAAATTTTATTATTTTCTGCAGTCCTTATTATTGGTCCTGCCACAGACCAGTCTTAGTTCTTGTCTTTTTAAAGTGGTGATTTGTTTCCTTGGCCTGAAACTCTGTGCTTCAGTTTCTCCCTTGGTGGCTGTGCCCATTTCAACATCTGTCCTGTTGGGTATGTGCAGAGAGCACGAAGAGTCCTGCCCTTGCACAGCACAGCCCTCGGAGGAGGCAAGGTATTCAATCATTTAAAAATGGGGTTTACTCCACTGTGCGTTTTCACACACTTTTAGGGTTTCATCCAGGCAAGATCTAGTGATGCTGTCATTCTGCTAATGTGACAGCAGGTTAGAGAATGTGGGCTGGGTGTTTGTGATGGTTCTGATGGGTGTTTCAGATGCTGTGAACACCTCTCCTACAAAGGCAGGCTGAGGGAGCTGGGGTTGTTCAGCCTGGAGACAATAAGACTGAGGAGATCTTAGAGCCCCTTACAGTGCTTAAACAGGGCTTATAAAAATGAAGGAGAGGGACTTTTTATACAGGCAGATAGTGACAGAACAAGGGGCAGTGGTTTTATACTGAAAGGAGGGGGGTTTAGATTAGATGGTAGGAAGAAATTGTTTCCTGTGTGGGTGGGGAGGCCCTGGCACAGGTTTCCCAGAGGAGCTGTGGCTGCTCCATCCCTGGAAGTGTTCAAGGCCAGGTTGGATGGGTCTTGGAGCAGCCTGGGACAGTGGAAGGTGTCCCTGCCCACAGCAGGGGAGTGGAACTGGATGGGCTTTAAGTTCTCTTCCAACTCAAACCATCCTATCCTTCTATGATTTATAGGTTGGTTGGATTTTTAAGGTTTTTTTGGAAGGAATCCTCCTTCTTGGCAGTCTGGCTTGGGATTCCTGTTGTTGCCCAATGTTTGAAGGTTTCCTTCCATGATCTGATTTTAGTAATTTAGCTTCCAAGTGATTCTCTGATTTTAGGATGTGGGCTAAACCCTTTGGAAGTGTGGGGCCAGGCAGAAAGGCAGAGACAGTATTGCCTGAGTGTGGCTGTGGGCTTTTTCTACACCGTGGTGATCTGCATTCCAATACTTGGGGATTGTCACTTCAGGCATCTGGCACACTGCCTCAGGAAGGTGGGCAGGTAATAAGAGTGTTATGTTTACCACTGGGAGGCTTTCAGAAGTGTGAGTTGCTGCTGTATTTCTCAAAGGCACAGGAAGGGCTGTGTGTTTTCTTTCACACTGCAGCATTCCTCGTGGGCTCCTGAGCACTGCAGTACAGAGAGATCTACAGATGCTTCTGGCTGCACTCAGGGCACTTCCAGCCCTTCCCAAGGTGGGTGTCTCTGCCTGGGCTCTGCTATTGGCTGTTTCTGAGGCTTCAGCCCATTAGAAACTTTAGTTTCAGGGAGTGAGGTGGAATTTAAACTATCTGAATATAGTCCTCTGTGTCAAATCAAATGATTTGTTAAAGTGAGGCCAGATTTGTGGGGAGAATCAATCTTTTTTATTAGATCAACTGATGTGGAAAAAGCAGACAAACTTTCAGGCATATTAACCCTTCTGCTTGCCTGTGTTTGTATTGCAAGAATGAAGAGACCTTCCCTTGCTAGGGAAGGCTGTGCTCTAGGCTGTGCATTCACTCTGTTCTTTAGTAGTCGTGGTTTGAACACAGGCATGGGTGGTATTTTTGGGTGCTTGTAGACTTTTTGGGGAGAAAGACTCATCTCCCTCTGTGTTTGGACACTAGATGTTACTATAGAACGAATAATGGGCTCTGCTCTGCAGCTGACTCATTGTGCAAGTCTGGGGCTAATTACTGAATCCCTCTGTGCCTTGATTTCCATCTGTAAAATGTCACAGATGCCCACCATTCATAAATCGCTTTCAGATTTCCAGATGAGGTGCTGTGTAAGTGTAGAACAGCATTAGTTTATGCATATTGTGCTAGAGGATAATACAAACCACATGCAGCAGGGGAGCCTCACAGATGTGTCTCCTTCCACTGCGAAAGGCAAGGCCTGGGCTGATGATTTAGCGCAGCACTAATTGGACTAAAATAGGAGATTGCTTTTGTACCCATGCAATTGTCACCATTAAAGTCCTCATTTACCAATGGCTCTCGGAGGTAGCCCAGTGCTTCCCTGTTGAGGAGAGCTGCAGTGCTTTGCCTTTGGAAGCACAGCAGTTTATAGCAAAGGCCTCTGTTTCTCCAGCAGCCCCCACGGCGTCATTCCACGCCTCTGGAAAGGGCCTGGGCCATAGGTTAGTGGGAATGTGCATCCTGCTTGGCCTCCAGCTGCACTTAGCACGTTTTTGCTGGCATTTCCTAATCTCCAAGCAGAGGCATTTGCAGTGCCATTCCTGGGTGTTGCACACACAGGAATCCCCGTTTATCGATAAGAGAAGCTGTTCCCCTGGCTGTGGGTGAGTGAGTGCCTGGCAGCTGTTCAGCATTAAGTCAATTCTCAAAGTTTAAAGGATTTGTGGGCTGTGATGGTTTGGGTTCAGGCAATTAACTCTGCTGAAGTGCCTGAGAGTGTCTTGCAGACACATTTCATGGAGAAAGATGAACTTAAACAGTTAAGAGCTTTGATTTGATTAAGTGCCCTCATGTTTCCATATTGTGCTGTTTGAGGCTAAACTCTCAGTGAGTACGAAACCTAGGAGCTCTTTGACTGCAGGAAAATTCTGGTTGTTGCTTCCCATTGCAATCTGGCCCTGTGCTTGTTTTAAAGTGCCAAAATCACCCCTGTTGCCAGCAGCATCACGTGGCAGGAGGCACCAGTGACTGTGCATCGGCCTCTGAAGCTCAGGCTGTGTCATTTTAAAGCCCTGCTTGGAGCTTATTTGCCAGTGTATTGCTGCCTGGTGCTCAGAAGTGATGTTGGTGTGGGGTTGGAGGGGACAGAGGTGTCTCTGGAGGTATCCAGTTCCTTCTTGGTGTATTGCAGGCAAATCCCACCATTCTGGGTTTGTCCATTTTGGACTCGCTGGCTCTTCTCCCCATTCCTCATCAGTGCTCAGAGGGAGGGTCAAAATTCATTGTCAAAACCTCCACAGCTGTAGAGTAATGTAATATTGAGGCTGAGTGCGTGGGGTGACAGGCGTGGGAGAGAAGATTGGCTGACACCCAGCCTTACCCAGTGCTTGCCATGTGCCAGGAGAAATCTCCCTAGATGCTGGGCCTTCATTCATGGGTCTAAACTTGCCATTTAAGGCATTTTTTAAGAGAGTTTCAAGGTGGAATCAGCTAGAACCTCAAAATGGAGCTCCTCAAACTGCTACCAGCATGAGGTCTCTTAGGGGACATGCTGTGCTGCTCATTATTGGGTCAATGTCACAGGTCAGAGAAAGTGCAAATAGGCAAAATTAAGGGCTTGGTCCCATCAGGAAGTGAATGGATCCCTAGGTTTGGGAAGTGTTTAGTGTTTAATAGAGTTTTGGGTTAAAACAACAGAATGCAGGAATCCTGGAAAACATTTTGATTGTGTTGGATGTAGCTTCTTCTGAAGAGTTAAAAATCTGAAGCTGAAACTGAAATGTGCCTGGCTAAGCCCAAGCAGATATTTCCTTTACTAATTTTTCTTCACCCAGAAGTTAACAAGGAAACAACAGAAAACAAACCCAAACAAAAAGTCCTTTGCACGGCTCTGTGCTCACCACTAATGGCATGCAAGTGTTACCTTGTTCTTCCCATTATGGAGACCAGAGGATGTCAGGGATTTCCTTGGTCCCCTGAAACCCCAGTGTCCCTGGGTGTCCTGGAGAACAAAATCACAGCTGCAGAGAAATGTGGAAAGGATTCCTGCTGCTCAGATCTGTAAGGACCACAGCAGAGCTCGGGGAGATTTAGATAAAGGCCAGCAAGAGGTAACAAGCAGCATTAGGCAGAGTGATGGTCCTTGAGGGATGTCCTGTGCCCTTGAACCATTTCAGCCCAGCTCCCAAGAGCTCAGTGGTGGTCACTGGCCCTGTGCAGGGCAGGGGTGTTGGATGAGGGCTGTGGGGGCTGTTCAGAGCCCCAGGGGGGAGGGAGGGAGGGACGGGGGGAGAATAGACAAACCAAGATGGGGTGAACCTGAAGCCGAAATTCTGATGTGGAAAATCAAACCTTTGCAAAAGTGCCCCTGGTAATAGTAATAATAACAACCATCATTATCATCATCATCATCATCATTGTGCATTTGCTGTAAAAGAATATGCAAACATAGTATTTTGACGTTCAGGAAGCCAAATTGTTCTGAATTCTGACCATCCTTTTCAGCAGCTTAAAGAGTTGTTTTCCTTATTGGTCTTTCAGCTGATTTTTTGTCTTGGTAAAGGAAGCCAGTGCTAAATGTTCTGGATGAGGAACAACTAGAGCTTGACTGAGCATCCTGAATGTCACACGTTTGTGGGTTACAGGGATACAGGGACTTTGTGCAGAGAGGAGGTGTCCAGCCCTAGAGCTGCCCTGCAGCTTTGCAGGCCCAAGTAATAAAACTCAAAGCAGGGGTAGAATTTGAGGTCAGAAAGCCCAACTGGAAACAAGATGCATATTTCCTATACAATGGTTAACTTTGGATGCAGTTCACTAACGAAACCTTGGTTGTCTGGCTCTGGAGTGTCTTTATGAAACACAAACCCCAGCTCAGCACACGTTGTTTGGCTCGAGACTGAGAGAGATTCCCTGACCTGTGTTACACAGGTGCAGAACCAATATTGTGAGAGTCCCTGCAGACTTCACAGTGAGCCTGATTCAAATGTTTCCTTTTGTCCTGTCTGCTTCCTTATTTCATGTTACACTGCACCATATTTTGACTGCATTTTCTCCCTGATTGCTTCTCCCAGCAGGGAAAAGCAGTCTGGTTTGCAAGGGATGTGAAGCCATCTCAATGTGAGATGGAGTTTTGAGTGTAGTTTCCATGTGTTCTTCCCTGGGGTCAGGTCCCATGAAGTCTCTCTCCATGTCATAGATCAGGGATTGAGGGAGAAATGAGTCTAGTTCAGTGGTGGTGTCAGGCATGAGATTTTGGCATAGTGAGGACTGGACCAGCTGTAGGAGGAGTGTTTTCCCCTGGGAAGGAGCCCCAGGCCCTGTGGACTCTGTGCCCTCAGCTTCCTTGGCTGGAAACTGTGGAATCCCTCCTCTTAATCTGAGGATTTTTAATCCAGTTTAGATTCACCTTGTCTTGCTGTGAGAGGTTTATAGATACATATTGTTTATCCCACGTGTGTATCTTCATCTTCTGTCTTTTTATTTGCTTTGTCTGCTTTGCTGCCATGCCCTGCTACAGCTGTGAACCAGGGGAGGGTTCTTTGGTGCAATATCAAAATTATTGAGCAGCCCTGGTGCCACCAGCATCACTTGGAGCTCCAGGATCAGCAGCTCCAGTCAGCAAGGCTTCAGCAAACCCATGCTGGGCAGGTAAAATCTTTGTTTTCAGGGTGACTTCAGTTGAGAGCTGTGTTAGTGAAATGTCCTTGGCGCTCATAAAAATCAAGATGATGCATTTCTATCCAAACATGTTGCGTCAAAACCCAACCCTGCTAAAGCTTCCTCTGGCAGAGAGAGATGGTTTGAACACGGATCTCACAGCTGATGGTTGCCTATGAATAAATGATCCAGATCTAATTCCATGTGCTGATGGAGCATTGGCCTCACCAGCAGGATGCACCTCTTGTGGAAGAGCACAAATCCCCTGAGATCTGAGGCTGAGAGCAGTTACAGATGAAATTAGTGACTGGGTGGGAGTGTGCATGTGTGAAATTTTAAATAAAACAACTTGAGTGATGTGAGCCGTTTAAGAATAGACCTGGGTGAATAATGGAGGCTTTCTGGCTTCATTTTCCAAATCAAAAAATTGGAAAGAAAAATGATTTGGGAGAATCTGAAATGGAAGATTTTAAGGTTTTGACACACTGTAATAATTAAAATATGGGTTTGGATCAACCAGAATTGTTTCTTTTGACCCAAACCAAACAATTTACTTTCACTTAAGACTATTTAATTTGTTCATTTATTTTTCATCTAAGTGAGATTTGAAATAAATGCTATTCAAAACTTAAGGCTGAAACATTTCATTCAGAAGGTATGAAAAATCATTTAAGAAAAAACCTCTAGAGATAACATTGCAAAAATTTTAAAAATTACACCCATTTTGTCTCTCACTTGAAACAATGTACCAAATTTTGTGTAGCTTCTTGAATAGTAGTTGTTACTCCAACAACTTGGAGTAACTTGCATTTTGTGGTAAACTTTCTTTTCACTCAGTTTTGCTGACGTTTTTCTTACACACAATTCAAAATCACCGAATATCATGATAATGAAAAAACACTTACTGTTTGTTCATGAAAAAAAAAGAGCCTTTTACTCTTTAAGAAGGAAAAGAAGAAAGTAGACACAAAAATGAAGTATGAACACTTTACAAGCGGAAAAGGATCAGATAGCAGTTCTCATAAGAAAGGAAATCTGAGCTGCTTTTTAAAGATAGCCAGTAAAGTTAAGGGTAAGGGTTGTTATAACAGAGATATGAGAGACATTACAAATGGGGGAATTTTGGCAGTGATTGGGGTCTCGTAGCAGAGATGGTGAATTATCTGGAATGAAGGTAAAAAGGCAAAAATATTCTGGAGGTGTTCTGTTTCATATTGATAGGCAACCTAATAACTCACAATTTCCAGGTGAAGATAAAACATTCCAGCCTGCAAAATCCTGATGTGAAAGCTGTGGGAAAGAACAAACCCTCTTTGGTCAAAGAGACCATCTTTAATTTTCTCTGAGCTCTGAGTTCCTGATGTGTGAGATGTTTTAATTGTGCTGATGACCAGGCTGAAGGAGATGTTGTGGGGCTCTGCCAGTGCTGGTGTTGAACCTGGGTCACAGAATGGTCTGAGCTGGAAGGGACCCACATCGAGTCCAACTCTTGAGTGAACAGAAGGGCATGTGGTGTGTAAATACAGGTGTAAGGTGAGGCTGTGGCCAGGCTGGAGCATGCAGTGTTCACAGGTCAGCCAGAACACAGATTTTGTGCAGCTGGACACGTGAAATGTTGGAAAGAGGAGGCACTGAATGCAGAGTTCTTCTCTGGGCTGGGTGACTCGGCCCTTCTGTCCCAGCACCAGCTCTGACAGCCCCTGCCCAGCTGGGGCCCTCCCCTTGCCACTGTCTTTGCCAGGAGGGGAAGAGGAGGGGCAGCCAGATCTCTCCTCTGTGGTGACCAGTGACAGGATCTGAGGGAAGGGCCTGGAGCCGTGTCAGGGCTGTCAGGGAAAGGTTCTTCCCCAGAGGGTGCTGGGCACTGCCCAGGCTCCCCAGGGAATGGGCACAGCCCCGAGGCTGCCAGAGCTCCAGGAGCATTTGGACAGCACTGCCAGGGATGGACAGGGTGGGGTTGTTGGGGGGTCTGGGCAGGGCCAGGGTTGAAGTAGATGATCTTTGTGTCCCTTCCAGCTCAGAATATTCTGTGATTCTGTGGTTTACAATGCACACAGCAAGTAAATATCAGGGCAGTAAACAGAGCAGTGGAGTCTTAATGATCCTACCCTAAACAAAACTCAGAGAGCTTCCCCTTGCAGAAACAGATCCTGCTCCAGCCTTGCGGGGCCTGGAGCTGTGGCCAGGGTCAGAGCCCTTCCCTCCCACAGCTCTCCAGACCTTTGATTCCTGAGCCTTTTCTCCTCAGGCCGGAGGCTACCGAGTGACAGAGGCGTTCATCCCTCCCTGCCTGCTGTCAGCCCTCGCCCTTTCACGTGCTCAGAGCCCGGTGCAGAGCTGCAACACGGCCCCTTCTAAACAAGCACAATTAATAAAGCCTATCTAGCCAACATCTGACTCTCATTAGAGGAAATGTGTTGAAAAAACAGATCCCAGGTTGGCTGTGATTTATGGCTCGGGCCTGCTATCCTTCACAAGCACTGGCGAAAGCTTTTGCAAAGGGCCAGAACATAAACTACTTAAGGAAACTCAGTAACCATGTAAAAAGGCTGGAAGGGTCAAATCAGACAAATTAAAGAGAGGTGGAGATGCAAGCCCAGGCTGGCTGTCCCCCACTGAGGGCCACCTAGGTAGGCACAGGAGATCTGTGTTCATATTTCTGCTGTGGAATTTTTTCTTGAAATTCCTTCTGTGCCAGTGTCAGAAAGTGTCACTGTTCTTTTTCTGGCTAAAGTGTGTGTATGTGTGTGGCAGTAAAGGGATGGAGGGGTCAGTGGTCTGGTGGTTTCTGTTGAGAATATCAAATAAAACATCTCTGCTGCATGAGATCCTGGGTGCTCACTGGGTTTATGGTGCTTCCTATTTCCCTTGGGAGTTTTGAGCTTCATCCTTTTCTCTTTGCAAAGAAACATGGTTGACTGGGTGAATTTAATTGACTTCCTCCGGATTTGTTCAGAGACTTCCTGGAGGAAGATGTCTCCTGAGAAAAGCCAGTCTGCTTACTTTGACAGACAAAATGTTCTTCCAAGTGGACCTTCTCGAGCTGTGTGTCACTGATTTGTCAGGGCAGTGCAGCCCAAACTGTGTCTGTGGTGGTGCTGGAGCTGCTCCCAGCAGTGCTGGTGGTGCAGTTGCTGCACAGTCAGAGCTGCTGTGTTGAGTTTCATGGAGCTGCTGTTGCCTTCCCAGTGCTCCAGCATGGGCTGTTGGCAGCTCTGTTTGCTCCCCTGCCCTGGGAATAACCCAGTTTGTCCTCTTTGTGCATGGCCCTGCAATGGAAGTGGTGGACGAGATTAGATGGAGAGGGAAGAGCTGCCAGGCAAGTTGTGTCACAAAAATCAAGTATTTCATTTGTTTCTCTGCATGTGTTACATTTGGTCCTTTTTCATCCTTTGACCTTGGATCCTGTACAGGTTCTTTACATTAAGCTAACGATGGATGAAAGGAAAGTGAGCCTGGGAGGAGGGAAATGTGTTGTTTGGAGTCTGAGCAGGTTGAAGCATGAGTTGCAGATGTGATTCTCTTGTCCCCAAGCCTGCCTGTGTGCTATGCCCCATTGCATTGCAAGGTTGAAGTTTCTCGTAATAGCAAAATATGGTCTTGAAAAAACCTGGCTGCAAAGACTCTATTTGTTTAAACAAAGACTTTGTGATTCCAGAATTCTATCCCCTTTCATGTGCTATAAACCACCTCCTCCACCTCCCCTCTGAAACACAAATTTTGGAGCAATTCATCAATTAAAAGAGAGACAGAGCCTTGATCTCTTGACTTCAGTTGAGCTGTGCAATTTATATCTACTGAGCATCTGGCTGTAGGGAAACCAAAAGCTCTTTTAATATTCTGCAGAGACTCTGGGTATACAAATGAGCATGGGCTGTCAGAGCTGAGAAATGGGGCAGAGGTGCCAAGAGGTTTCCTTGCACAAAACTGACCTGCAGCCCCGTGGTGAAAATTGGGCTGATTCTTCTTTTACTACCCTCAGTGCCACTGTGATAATTGTGCTGAAATCATTAGAGCCCTTTTGGTATCAGGCTGTTATCACACCTTTCTTATGATTTGAGTGAGGAGTTTGAAGACTTGTGGGGCTTTCAGGCTTGGGAAGCTGAAGTGTGCAACTTTTGAGTAAGTTTGCAAAGCAGGAGTGCCAGGTTAACAAGGTACCTGAAGTAATCATTCCCTGCTTTAGGTCACTTACAGGGGTGTATCCAGACTGGAAGCTCAGGCACAGATCTGATGCCTTTTGGCAAAGCTGCAGCACTGGAGGCTGAGTCTTTAATCAAAGATGGGTTGAATGTAGCAACCTTTGTGTCAGGGTTAAGGGGGTCACAGCTGGTACAGGGCACCTGGCTTGTTATTTCCAACATGTGAAGTCTTCCACATCTCCTCTGCACTAGAATTTTCCATCCCTCCAGTTGCACTCCAGTTGAGAGGAGGAATGGGAAAGGAGAGATGTGCTGGGACAGTAACTGCGAGACATGGTGGAGACAGACTGGGTGTCACTGGATATGCTGGTACTGTCTCACGTTCATTATCTCAATTATTTATCCTCCCTGCTGGAATATTTCTAAAACAAATCCTACCATGTGTTTTGAGGTTGGGATTCATAGAGTGAAATCACAACTCCTTTCTCAGAGTTTAGCTGGAAAAATACAAATCTGCCAACTAGGAATAGAAGGGAAATAAACTGTGGTTCTGTGTAGCAACAAGTGATGGATTTCTGCAGATATGGAAAGCGTCTGCTCTGCAGTCCCAGGTCAGAGTGTGTGAGTTTGCCCCATGTTATATTTGTTCCATGAGAAATAATGATGTGAGATTCTCAAGCTCTTTTTAATAACACAGATTGCTTTCACCCTGATCAGAAAATTCAGCTTCACAGTCCCAGGCCTTGGAACCACCAGCCATTGAGATTAGACACTAAATACTTCAGTGCATCATAGTTAAGGAAGATATTTATTACCTTGATTTGTCACCACTATTCTCAGGCTTTCTGCAAGGACAGATGTGGACCCCAGACCTTGAACAGTCCCTGGTGTGCAGTGAGGGAGCTTTGAATGGAGTGTCTGACACTGCAGCCCTGAGCATTCATCTCTGCCTTGGAAAGCCTTGTCTGCCTGGTGGTCAGATAAATAAATGTCACAAGGATTTGCTGGCAGGACTCTTGCTTTAGTAAGGTTTTCTGCATTAGGATATCCACTTTCTGGATTATTTAAATGTCTTTTGGGCCCAGTCTAAGTACCTTGGGTGTGGATCTGGGTTTCCAGGCATTTCACAACAGAAAGTATCAGAGATCCTTAAGCTTGAACTTAAGTAGTTCTGTTTCTGACCTAGGCTGTGTTTTCTGCATGTTTCAACATCACTGACATGATAATCATATTAGTACAAATCTCACATGCAGTGGCACTGCCGATTTCTCTCCTCTTCTGTCACTTTGTCCATTTAAATCAAACCTTTTCTGTTGCAAATGCACCTGAGGGGGCTCTTCGAGACACTCTTCAAGAGCAGAGAGAGCTGCCAGACTGGTGCTGTCCCTTTTTTTATGAGCTGAGCTCTCCAGACGGACCTTAAATGGTCAGTCCATCTCAGAGATGCACAGAGATGGTTTTCAGACAGTTCAAGTCAGTCTGTCTAAACCTGTGGGAGTTACTAATACGTGCAAGCCAGCAGAAGGGAGAATAGGACTGTGTATTTTATTTGCTCTGTAACACATCTGGTACGTCTTTTGGCTCCTGGGAGTACTGGATTTATTCAGTCTTATCTTTCTGTGGGGATGAGCAAGATCAAAAGCCTGAAGCCAGTTACATACAGAAACCAATTCCCTGTTTTACACACCACAAGCAGATCCAGACCAAACAAGCCTCACCCATTTCCTTCCCCATGGGACAGTGCACTTATGGTGCTTGCATGTTCATGGGTCAATCCAAGCCAAAAAATATTGCCCAAGATCTATTGCTGAGAATAAAAATAAACAAATGTTATTTTCTGTTGGGTAAAAGATAGTCCATGTCAGTATTGACCTGTGAGGAAATCCCTCCATCTGAGTGTTCCTGAATCATCAGATGCTTTGTCTGCAAAATGTTGTGCATTATGGGGTGGAAGATCTATGTCTGCCTCCTTTGGGAAGCTGCAGAGCTCCTCATAGAGGGCCAGGGTGAGAATTCCTTTGGAAAGTGGATGCAGTGGGTTGCTGTTAGCACTCAAACAATCTTTTTAGCCTATAAATCACCAGGGTGGACCAGCCCAGCTTCCTGTTCTTCCAGGACATGCACTCAAATCTTTATGGGGCTGAGAGCCACCAGGGCATGCCATGTGCTCCATAAAGCCAGCAAGTGCCTGGGGCTGGAGAGGTCTCTTGGGTTCCTTGTACCACAGGGGGCAAACCTTGTTGGGGTGACAGCTGAGTTCAAGTGTTGGGATGTTGTATACTCAGGCCAAAATCCATGTTCACCCATTCCTCACCATAGGGAGGCTTTGGGTTTCCTCAGCATTCCCTGCATCATTGCAGTCTCAGCCTCAGCTGCACCTGGAGGGTCTGTTAGGGGCTCAAGAACTACAGGTCAGCATTCCCAGCCCTGTGGAAACACCAGAATTAAGTGCTTCTATGGCTAGTCAATGAAAACTGGCTCTGGCCCTTAAGGAGCACAAAACACACAGAGAGATGTATTTCTCCTCTATGGGACAGGAGATGTCATTCATCACCTGAATAGGCGTGGTTTATCCTCTGAAATGCTTCATGCTGCCAATAATTTTTCCTTTTGCTGGGCTTCAGGAGTCATGAGAGGTGAGTGGTCCAGTCTGGAAACCTTCTCTGAGAGCTGGGAGTGGGCAGCTCCACTCTGCTGCAAAGCCCTGGGGAAGTGCTGTGTTGATTAAATCCCTGTTCAGGGCTTTATCCTCCTTCACTCACTTTAAAATTGCCGAGATGAAACCAGAGGCAAAGCAGCAGGCCTTCTGTTTAGATAAGGAATGTCCTTTGGATGGAGCAATCACTTTAACCTGCACTCAGAGCTCATTCTGGAGATGTTTGTTCTCGCTGAGGCCTCCTGTCAGGACTGCTTTGGTGGCTGCTGACTGTCTGCTGCTCCTCTGCAGCACAGTGAGATGGAAACCACTTCATGCTGCAGCTCTGGGCTGCATCAGCCCTCGGATCTGCCTTGGATCTCCTGGCTGTCACTGAGATGGGTGCTCTGTCTCATTTGTCTGGGAGGGGTAACAGGGCCTGGGAGCCCAGGGATGGAGCAGGACTCCACGGAGATAGGCATCTTGTATATTCATTGCTTTCCTTGGTATTTTAGCAGGAAAATACTATAGTGATGGTTGTGCAGCCTGGTGTCCTGTGAGGTGGGAGCATGTGCCACACCAGCTTGCACCAGTGGCAGGACAAGTGTCTCTGCCTATGACAGCAGGTCATGCTTGTTGACACCATGAAAAATCTTAAAAACTGATTTTTATTTCATCTGCCTTCTGCATATTTGGAACTTAATTTCACACTCTGCCCCACTAAACATCCCCAAGCAAGGTTCATGTAACGTGGTTGTGGCTGGTGACCTGTGCAGTGCATTTGAATATTGATTTTCCCCCAGAACTGATCTTGCCTCATTTTTCCCTGTGCCTTGGATCAAAGGGGTCAGCCTGAAGCTGTGGATGAGCACACACAGTACCTGGCAGTTTGACATCACCGTGTTTTGTTCTCTCTAGAATGCATGAACTGCACGAGGCTCGCGGACATGACCGAGAGGCTGAACACGCTGGAGGCCAAGGTAAGGACCTGCCTTTATTCTCCTGTTTGACAAAAATTTCCAGGAGTTTCTGGTGACAAACACGTCGAGTTGGCAGGCCTGGAGAGATCAGGTGCCTGTTCCTCTCTCCATGGCAGTGGCTCTGCCCCAGAAAATGAGACACTGGTTGTCTCTAGCCCTGCTCCTAACCTTCTCCTTCCCATGTGGCTGCATCCCTGCCTCAGCCCAGTTCCTCCAAAATAATGCTCAGACCTCAGAAATAACATGCCATGTTGCCATCATGTTTATTTGTCACTGTTTCCCTGTCACACCTGCCCTGCCTCTGCCCTGCTGTGTTTCTTCAAGTGCAATCCAGCCCTGCTTTTTTATCCCTTCTCTGAAGGATGGGAGGCTCTCATGCATAGTTTAGTGGAGACAAATATTAGGGGGAGACCTTCACATTGTGGAGGGTTTTTTCCCCTACAAATCGTTTTAATTTCTACCTACTGGGATTCAGATAAATTGTTCCTGTCTAGCAACAAAGCAGCTGAGTCAGCATTCCCCTTTGATCTGTGGTCCCTCCTGTGACAGCCCACTCCTGGCTGTTACTTATCATGCTTTGGTCCCTTTAAGGCATTTACTGCTGTTATTATTCATTAACTGATGCTTATCAATGACATAAAAGAATTTAGGGAGAAACCTTTGTGGAGGGGGGTGATGGTTGTGTGGTGTTTTTGAGGCCAGTACGTGATACTATGGTAATTTGGGAATTGTTTGTGCTGAAATGAAGTCTGGAACCTCCTCAAAGCCTTCCCAGTTATATTTCACTACAGGAAAATGAAGGGGTGGGGGGACTGAAATTCTGGGGAACAGAATTGTTCCAGTGGAAACAGCTGGTGTAGTGCAAAGGACAAAAGGGAGCTGGATTGTTTGTCTGAGCAGCAGGAGCTGGCAGGTGGGTGTCCTCTGGCAGGGCAGGAGAGAGGGGCTGGTGAGTGACCCCTGTGTGTGCAGCCCTGACTCCAAGTGAGGCACGGGGCTGGCCTCAGGGAGATGTGAATCAGCCCTTCCCTCTCAGGCTGTGGCCAGCTGTACCTTTCTTCGCTTTCCAGGATTTTCTCTGTCTGGCTCACTGGAACAGGACAACCAGAGACTGTCCTGACATCACTCCACACTCTGCTGGCTTGTGCTGCTCAGCACTTGTGTGGGTAACAACGTGTAAAGGCCCATGGCAACCTCAGCTGGGGCCTGCCAGGACTCCGGGGAGGGGCAAGGAGGTTCTACCTGCCCAAATCCCCTTGTGAAGTCAGGCAGAGTGTGCTGTGTCTGATTCAGTGCTGCAGTCGAGCAGTTTGTGTTGTTGCTGTGATGGTTTTCCTTCTGACTTCCCTCTGCTCCCACACAGATCCAAGCTGGGAGCAAGGCTCATCAAAGGGGTTTACTTTTATGGAGGAAAATGAGTTACTGCCTTTGTTTTTGAGGTACTAAAGCCCATGTTTCTGCAAGGAGACCTTCTGCAGCATGGCCCAGCAAGGTCCTTATCAATCTTTTGGCTTCCATTTTGTTTGAAAAGCTGTGGATGCTTTGCAAAAATTGACTGTAGCAATGAAACAGAGAGTGAAGCAACAGCATATGACTGCTGGTGCTGTACACAAGAGAAATCTGCTGATTCCTCTTTTTTTCAAGGTTAATTTAAGTTCAGTTTTATCTGTGTAGCAATCTAATGAACTCAGTTGTTATTATTCAACAATAGCCAGCATCATTTAAAAGGTGCTTGTTTGGTGTTGTCTGCATTCCTGCTCTGGGTTTTGGAGAAAGATCCTTGTTCTGCTGGGTGATCTGGATGTGAAGTTGTCTCTCAGCTCTCCAAACTGTCTTCTTGTAATGTCTCATTTCACCACAACAGCCTGAAGCTGTTTTGAGGAAGACAGGAGGAATGGGATGGGATGGGATGGGATGGGATGGGATGGGATGGGATGGGATGGGATGGGATGGGATGGGATGGGATGGGATGGGATGGGATGGGCACACACATCTCTGCCAGTGCTAGAGGCTGTTTCCCCTGGAACTTTGCAAGTTTGTTCTGCAAAGGCAGAGGTGGAATTTCATCCTCTCCATGAGCAGAGGTGGATTTTCCTGCCACAGTCCTGCTCCCTCTGGAGAGAGCTGAAGTTGAGGCGCTTTGCTACTTTTGCTCTTGAATTTCAGAATGACCGAGGTGAACTCAGGGGATGGCAATGGGCAAGACCAGCCTGTGGTTTCCTCTTTCCTCACCCTCTTCAGCTTTTACAGCAGCCTCCCTAAAAATGGGGATATAACCAGCAATGGTTTCATCTTTCTTATTACAAGGGTGAGCTGGTTCATCCAAATTGATCAGTGCCCAAATGAGGTAATAAAAGCAACCTTCTGATTTTAGTAATATGAGAGTTGGATCAGAAGGTGAGAAGTGAGAATAAACACAGAGAAAATGGAATGAATAATGACTCATTAGGGACCAGACTGATTTTATTGCCCCTGGAGAGGAGAGAGGCTGAGCCATGGCTCCACTGTGCAGCAGAACCAACTCTTGACATGCCTCACACCTTCCTCAGGGCTGCTCCAGGCTGTCCTTGTGGCTGTAGGAGGTGTTTCTGCAGGGAGGGAGGTGAAGGCAGATGGAATCAGGTTCCATCCTTATTCCACCTAATTCAGTTTCCATCTCCTGTTTCCAGCTACCACATTATCTCCCCAGGATGGAGTTTCCTTTTCCCATGTGCTCGACACCAGACTCACTGAGTGCCAGAGATCTGAAAGCTTGATTGATGGTGCTGAGCTTGAAATCTACAGAGCACAGGATCTACGTCAGGGAGGATGGTGACCATCCTGGGGTCCAGGACAAGAAATGGTGTGGGCTGGAAGGAAATTACCCCCACCCCAAGCCCCAACATGCCAACCCTTATTTCTCCACTATGACATCTTAGTTTACATCCCCACAACACCCCCTGACCCCACGGGAACCTCATTGGTGGGATGGCAGAACAAACCCTGCTTTTATTTCATAGCAAAGGCTGCACTTGAGCCAGCACAGCCTCTTAGTGGGAAGCGTGTTCAGCCCTTCCTGAATTTCCTGAGCCTGGTGCTGCCCTCCTGTGTCACAGGACTGAGCCCAGACAAACCTCCGGAGTGACAGCACTACCCACGGCAGGCAGGGCTGGCAGGGGAGCAGGGCTGTAGGTAGGGCTGACAGGGATGCAGGGCTGGCATTTTTCAGGCAGGGCTGGCATTTTTCAGGCAGGGCTGGCAGGGATGCAGGGATGCAGGCAGGGCTGTCATTTTTCAGGCAGGGCTGGCAGGGGTCCAGGGCTGCAGGCAGGGCTGGCAGGGATGGAGGGCTGGCATTTTTCAGGCAGGGCTGGCAGGGGAGCAGGGCTGTAGGTAGGGATGGAGGGCTGGCAGGGATGCAGGGCTGGTAGTTTGAAGGCAGGGATGCAGGGCTGCAGGCAGGGTTGGCATTTTTCAGGCAGGGATGCAGGGGCTGCAGGCAGGGCTGGCAGTTTGAAGGCAGGGATGCAGGGCTGCAGGCAGGGCTGGCATTTTTCAGGCAGGGCTGGCAGGACAGGCAGGGCTGCAGGCAGCTGCACACAAATTTCTCCTCACTGTGTTCCCCCAGTTTCTCTGAGTAAGCTCCACCGCAGAGCTCTGGGCAGCACAATATTAATCCCAGGTTTGGGTTGGAGCTGGAGTGCAGTGCCTGATCTGAGCTGATATAACACAGCCTTATCTCCTGACACCGCTCTTGCGAAGCTCGTGGCATTTCACTTCCAGCTTTAATGCCTGGAGATAGCATTACATATCCAGTGTCTGATTGATTCATTGTGTGATTGATAAATGACATGCATAGTTTTTGCATGAAAACAGTCCCTGTAATGTGATTCCCCACACAGAAGATTCTGAAAGGTTTTAAAGAAAATCTTTGTACCGTGCACAGAATTTGATCAATTCATTGCTATTTTTCTGAAATCAGCTCATTTATTTAGGAGAGATTACCAATAGCACCTTCACCACCCATGTCTTTGGATGGTAAAGCACCATTACTTGGAGTTTTAATGTGATCATTGTATGAAATGGTTCTGTATGTCCCTCTTCTCCCAGGCAGTTACATGAAATACTGGCAGCTGTCTGGGATGTTTTATGGGGTTTGTCTTTCCTTTCTCTGATAGATAATAAAACAATTCCCTGCTGTAGGGGAGAAATATTTGGAAGATAGCAAATATTTCATGGTGCTGTGACATGGCTGAGAGATTGGGAGAGGAACCAGAACTGCCTGGCTGTGAGGCTGCTGCTGGTTCTCTGGGTGGATGTGAGCAGTTGCCTGATGCTTCAAGGACTTCCATGGATTTTCCATGTTCTGTATGTGATATCCACGAGCAGTTATTTCCTTTCCTTTCTGAACAGGAAGGTGTCTTCCTTATTAATCCCTAAGGTTTCCTAATGGCTCTGTGCAGAATCTGTTTCTCCAGCTCCAGCAGTACATTGAATTTAAGGAGGATTTGGGCAGTTTCACAGGTAGCTATATAATAACTGGCTGGTTTCTGGTAGCAGTAACAACCTGGAATCAATCCCTGTAAAATTTCTAATTTAATGCTGACTTTCTGTAGGTCAGTTAATGACTCAAATGTCCCTAAGAATAAAATGCAACTTCCTAACTGATTCTTACAAGGAGGAACCATGAATCAAAACTGGGTGGGCAAACTGAATTTTGTGTAACTTTGCATCTATCTCTTGTTTTTTTGCTGATCTGCAGTAATCCTGATGATGAGGCAGTTTGGGTACTGACCCTTCTCTCATTTGGGCATCCTGCTGTCTTTCAGAATGACAGTTAAAATCCTTTCCTTCTAAAGGCTAGTAATTTTTGGACCTTATTTCTTATCACTGTTGGATTGAAGGAGCAGTCTGTCCCCTAAGACTGTTCCATGTGTTTGGCCAATGCTGTAAATCGTTTGCCAGAACAACAAAAAGGCTGCAAAGGCCTCCTCATCCACCATTCCCTCCCACAAAGTCTTTTAGTTACAAGTTTGGCATTTTTAGTCAAATGGATTTAATATTTTCATAAAATAACTTCGCAAAATTCTCTTTTCCTGACACGCAACTTAAGTTTGCCAAGCAAATCCTATGTCTGCATTAGGAGGTCCTTTTTGGCCTGTTTAATACCTGGGAACATTGTTTGCAAGCTTTGATTTTTTAAGAGAAATACATTTGTGGACAAACAGTAGGTTTTGTCAAGGGAGGTGTGTGAGGAGCCCAAGGGATGTGCTCAGATCCTTTTGTAATTTTGTGTCCAAACATTCAAACCTCCACTTGATTCTAATCAGAAGTTCTAATGTAGCTTCATAAGTAAAGTACCACTGTAAGATAACAATGACTTTGGGTCCTTTTTCTTTCACCTTGCATTGGGGTGAGCCAGGAAAGGCCCAGTCTCTTCACCTTTTCCCTTGTGCTGCTCTCCCCTAGCAGCTTTTAGGGCTCTGTGGAGGAGAAGAGCACACGAGGCACCTGAACCTGTTTGAGGTGAATGCCTGAGCTGAGGGTCCTCACCTGGGGGGAGGCAGAGCTGATCCCAAAGCCATTGCTGGGCACAGGGGGCACTTGGTCAAGACTGAGTTCATCTCAGGCTGGTCTGGGTTCACATCTATGGCACTCCTTCATCCCCAGGAGGCCTCAACAATACCTGGGGCAGAAAATTGATGTGATTTTGAGGGTGGAAGGTTATAGCTCCCATGTATTTTTATCAGGTGTTTTAAAGGGACTGATTTCTGAGCTCCTCTGTGTGCTTTGTGTACAGGGCATTGAAGGATCCTGGCTCCTTGGGGTGCCAGCTGTGGCAGGCTGGGGCCTCAGCAGCAGTGTAAATCCCACTGGGGAGCACATTCAGAGGAGCTCCCCAGGTGCCTCACGGGACCATAGCCAGTCCTTCTCTTCCAGCTGTTCCCTCAAGCAAAGCCTCAAGGATCTGATCAGAGGAGCTGCTGAACAGTGCTTGTGTTTCATCTCAACTGGGAGGGCAGCCTGAGCTTTTGTGTCTTCTCTGCCCTGATTCCCCTCCAGAAGGTGCCTGCTGAGGAAACAGTTATGTTTTCCATCCTTTTTTTTGGAAATCTTGTAGCATTCTTTGTAGAAAGAATAAGAACTGTGCTACCTGATAGAAGCCTTTGGTCCATATTTCTGCCTTCCATGCATCATCTGATGACATAAACCTCACCTTTTGCTCTGCACTGAGTCACTACAGTGACATCAGCTAGTGCTCCCCCCATAATTTATCAATGCAACAAAAACTCCTCCGTGCACTAATTATCTTTGTCCCTTTGGCCAAAGCCTCTAAGAGGTTATAAGGATGAAGTCACCCAGGTTCTCTCTGGGCACCCAGTTCCTCAGATTTTGGTGGACATTGACTGGATTTCTTTTGGTTTTTGGAGCCAAGCACTTGTGTCTGAGCTGGAGCCTTGTGTTCACAGGGCCCACACTGCTGTGAGAGAGAGACCATTCCCCATCACATTTGGTAAAACTCCCTGTTTAGATCTGTCTTGATGAATGATTAAAAAACTTTTACATTGCCAAATAATTTGCTATGACGAAAGATATGTCCAACAAGTTATGCAATTACCATTATTAATCAGCTTGTGTCTCTACAAGATCAAGGGAATCTCACTTTACACTGGAATTTTTAGCCGATGAGCTGGATTCATGCAGTTTCTTTTCCTCCTCTTTAGAGAGGGATGGAAGGGAGCTGATTCTACCAATGCTTCAAGAGACCAAATATCCCCTGTTTATTAATTAATAATATCCATCTGGATTTTTATCTAAAGAAAAAGCATTCTGAGCACTGTCCTATCAACTTTTTAATCTTTGGAAGCCTGGCGGCTCTTCCCTTGTTTCTAACACCTACCTAGTTACAGGACATCAGGAATGTGAGCAGAGGACAGATGATGGGAGGAGGCTGCCTTTGTGAGATCTTTTTTTGATGAGTGGGAACAACAAAAATAGGGTTCTGGAAAGCCACTACAAGCCAAAAAAAGGTCCTCTGACACCAAACATCTCAAGAAGATGAAAACCGTCCTCCCATTTCCATTGTCCCTGGCCTGAGCTTTTGATCTGACGCAAGAAATGTGGTATTTGTCTGAAGTGGAGAAAGTTTATGCTGGCAAATGGAAAAGGAGGAGGTGGGTTGAGTAAGCTGGGACTGAGCTCCAGGCACACAGCGCTCGTGTCCCCGTGAAGGGCCGGGAGCGGAGCAGGATCCACAGCCAGGCTTCGAGCCCCGGCAGTGGCACAGGAGCCAGAGCCTGCCCTGGGAGCCTGGCGGGTCTGGGAGCCCTGGGGTGAGTCCTGCAGGCAGCAGCCTCTGGGCCAGGGCAGGGTTGTCCCCTGGTTCCTGAGCGTTCACACGGCTCCTGCGGCCGGCCAGGCTCCCACGCGCTGCTGGCAGCAGATGTGGCCCTGGTCCAGCCCCTTCCAGCCTCCTGACCCAGCTCAGCTGTGTCTGAGCCGTGGGGTCTGGAGCCAGAGACAAGCCCTCGTGCTGCTGGGACCTCTCTTGCCAGAGGCTCCAATTCAGCATGGCCATTTAGGCAGATTTGAGTTTTTCCTTCCATACGTGCAGGAAGACGAAAGTTTGAGTGTTTCGCTGAGTTGAGGCAAAACTTGGACTGCAAAATGGGGAGGAAAGATTTTTTTGTGTCCTGGCTGTCCTGGCACCACAGGCAGCAACCATTGTCCTCCTCTCTGCCTTCCCTGGCTGGTGAGTGACATCACCCATGGCTGTAAGACATACTTCATCTATCCAGTGCCATGAGGGTGTTTGCTGCCTCCATTCTTCATGGAGGCAGAACTTCTGTGTTGGAAGTGGTAACATCAACACAGGTGGGCTCTGCTTGCAATGAGGATTCCCAGTGAAAACCACACATTCTTCCCTTGGTGTTATCCCTCTCTCTACCTCAGCCTTATGGACTAGAAAATACCAAGATTTTAGTACTGAGACTTTAATACACTGCACATTTTGCTAATTTTCTTTCTGGCTGTGAGCCTCTGTGGTATCATTTTCCAGCAGTTTACTCAGAGGGCTTGAAACTTTCTTTTTTTTGTTTAATGAAAGTGGGAATTCTCCTTGAGTCCCCTGACTACAGCAATGGCAGCCTTAAGAAAAACAGAACGTGACAGAAAATGGATGAATGGCTCCAGTGCTATTGCAATAATGTGTAAGGAGCCCATTTGTGCTCTGTGCTGTGTGAGCTGTGAGAGGACACTCCTTGCTGAAAGAGCCATGTGTGGTTTGAGATTTTTGAATGTGACTAAATCCCTTGTGCTTCTCCTTCTTTAGTTTGGCTCTGTGGATCTCACGGTTGTGAGAGCTCTCTTCTTTCTGCTTTATTTCTTTTGGGCATTTCTTCAGTCTTAATCATAAAAACTAGAATTTCTCAGCAATTTCAAGTCTGGAGACTTCCTGACCTCTATCATTTCGTGCCCAGGGAAAATAAACTTGTTACTATGGTTTGAGCCTTAATGACTGCAAAGTATATATAGTCAATTTATAACAGCGCATACTGGATTATCCTGTGCATGCCTTTACAGCTTTTACAGCATTTATCAGCAGAGTGCTCATTTAAAACATGTTGTTTTAATGAAAAGGATACCGTTGCCACTGTTTTGTGTTGATTATGTGGTAACACATTTTTATTATCACCCATAAAAATGATTTGGAGCTGTTCCACTCCAGATGCGACCTTCGGCAGAGCCGTGCTCGCGCCGCCCGCGAGGGCCACGGGCCCCTGTGGTTTGCTGGGCCCTGACCATGGCTGCAGTGATTTAATATCCCTGTTCCCACAGCTCTGCAAAACACTGTCCAAGACAGCCCCTGTGTGCCCCTTCCTCGCAGCAGGAGCATCCCACCCCTGCCCTGGCTGCAGCCCCTCTACTTTGCCACCTCCAGGGTTAGTTCTGCCTCTGCCCGAGCACATTTTGGAAACGTCCAGGTGTTTGCTGGGGAAATAAAAGGATGATAGAATAAATAATATAAAGTGATTCAGAAAAGGTCTTCAGCTCACACTCGAGTCCCATGGCAATGGGAGTTAAGCACAATTGTGGTAAGACAGATGCTTAAGTGTTTGTTGAACTGATAACACGTTTCCTGGAAAGTCTGACAAATAAATCATTGCACAGAGTACAAAAGGCAGATGGAACTGATTCCTTCCTGCCTGGCATCAGGCAAACATGGTGAAGAAAAGCATTGTGACCTTACTCCTTTTTGCTGTACTCAGAAAGCAGAGCTCTGGATCTGTAAATAATGATACTTGCAATAAAGGAATAATTTTGCTTGTTTGCAGGAGTGAGGTTCAGTTCCCTTGCATATAACCCAGCTCCCAGTTTAATTAGTTTCTGATTCACCCCCGTCAGGCCAGTACATTCTGCAGGAAGTTCATCATTTCTGGCACTGCTGCAGTACTGGCTCTCACCAGGCCTTGCAATAAAGAAGTGATAAAGCTTGTAATAATTGCAAGTTAAAAACAAACAAGCGGAGCCAAGTCACTCTCATTTATAATTGCAGTGTGACTTCATTATGTAAAGACAACACAGTGTGTAAAAGCTGAAACTTCTAGGGATTTAGTGAAAAGTTTGAGCCATATTCTATTTATTTCCCTTATCCCTAAATCAGTATTGCTTAGGTGGTTTTCAAAGAGGAGAAGATGATGCTGTAACAAACCTCAGTGTTGCATGTTCCCATGTAGCCATGTTAGAGACCAGCTCCCGGTTTCAGAGGCCACCAGTGGTCAGGGAGCACAGCCTGATGAACAGCCTGAATTGTGGGGATAGTGGGGTCACTTTGCCAAAGACTGAAGGTTGTAAATGGCCCAAACACCTCAGGGATGCTGTTGGGATGTTGAGATTATTTGAAGGTTATGTGTTTGCAAGGCCTAGAAACAGCTGTGAGTTTTAATAATATCCTAATGCTTCTTAGCAGAGCTCTTTGAGGAAATAGCCTGTTTTTTTTTTTTATTTGCTTCAAAGGTAAAGCAGTTCAACTCTATAAAAGCTTCATCTTTTCCATCATCTTTAATTTGGTCAGTGTTTGTGCTTTTAAAACCAGTACTTGTCCTCAATTTGCTTCCCTGGGCCTGCAGGTATGGCCCTTCATCTCATCTGAGCTCTCAGTAATTTCTGATCTTCTCACTCTGGGTTTGAACACCAGGGAAGTGCTGTGTCCCTGACACCAGCTTTGGTCTCTGGTCTCGTGTTCCTCACCAGGGACACAATCCCACGTGAGGCCAAGTGCCTCTGGAGGCAGTGAAGTCCTCCCCAAGGAGGGTGTGTGTGGGATACACTCATAACACAGCAGCTTCCTACACTAATTGCTGCTGATTTCCAAAAAACAATAAAGCTTTAACACCAAAATCCTGTGGTCTATGAGCAGAGTTATTCCCAGCTCCTGCTGGCAAGGGGAGGAGTTTCAGGACCTCTTCAGGAATTGAGACCCTATATGAAACCACCCGGATCACAGAGCATTCTGAGTTGGAAGGGCCCACATGGACTGTCAAGTCCAGCTCTGAACTGAAGGGCCCCTCTGGGGAACAAACCCACAGCTCTGGGGTTGTGAGCACCCTGCTCCGAGATCTGACCTTGTTTGTGCTCCCCATGTTGCCCTGTCCAGATCCTGCTGCTCGAGGCTGCGGAGAGGAGCCCAGCCCTGGAGAACAACCTGCCCATCACTGGCACCACAGCCACGTGGTATGATGAGCTGCTGCCAGACGCCTTTCCCCTGCTCAACCCCGGCACTGTCCTCAGGAAAACCGTGGGATCTGCTGGTAAGCCTGACGTGCTCCTCACCAATTCACCCAACCTGCACGATGCCTTTGGGGTAGCTGAAAGGGAGCTTGGGTCTGCTCTGTGCTTGGAAGCTGCAGAGGAGAGGGGTTGGGAGGTCTCTGCCCTTGCTTGAGTTCAGCCAGGGCAGAACTGGGATGTCCTTGGAGGAAGGCAGCAAAGCTCAGGAGCTAATCCATGAAGCTGCATTTTGCCAGCTGTGGTGGCGTGTGGCAGCCACGATTTCTGTTGGCACAAACATCTGCTTGGAGCAGTTGGAGTTCTGTTAATCCCCACTGGGCCTGCCCTTGTGTTTCAGGGGGCTTGTTTTAAGTCCAGGGGCTGTGGATTTTGAGGCCTGCACACATCTAAACATTCCTGCAGAAACTCTGGAGCACCATCAGGATCATAGTGGGACAGTTCCTGCTCACCTACTGAGCAGCAAATGCAGCCTTTCCCAGTCTGGGAGCAGTGCTGGGGGATAGAGGAATGGGCTGCCCAGGTCATTCTTGGTTTTATTAGGACAAAAATCCTTCCCATGAATAGCAGCATTAGTTGCAGTCTGCTTTATATTTTCTAAATTTGCCATAAGCACAATGGGCTGTTTTATGATCCCTCTTGTGGCATGAAAAAAAAATACACTTAGAAGAAAGTCTCCCTCTGAGTCCACTTGGCCAGACAGATCCCCACACATTGAATTTCCTTGACCTTGGCATCTTTTTTCAGGATCCTTGCTCTCTGCTTCCAAAGCCCTGTCTGTCTGTTGCTTTGCTTGCTCCCAGAGCAGTTCTTTATTCTTTAGGGCCTACTTTGCTTTTTTCTTTTTTTTTTTTTTTTTCTTTTCATTTTTCGGCCCAAGCAGTTTATTATGGGAGCCCTTCCTGACTGCAGCAGACTTGGAGCGACCAACACAGTCCAGATGTCGTCCCTGTTTATGATTTGACATGATGCCACAACATGGAGGGAGGTTCACTAACAATATGTTCTGCAAAGTATTCTCAGAGCCACAGCCACGGCTGCCAGGAACTGAATTAGAGCAGTTTCCCCCAGTGTCCATTATATGCCCCTTCTGCCTTTTCCATGACATCTGTTTTTGCTGTGGCACTATCTCTGCACCTGCACTTTGCTGCACCAAGGTCAGGCCAGCGAAATGTTGGTGGCTCTGGGCATTCCACCCCAAGTCCTCTCCTCGTGGAGGCTCCTTATACATGGTCCTGTCCTGCTGGGCACAGAGCAGTGGCTGCCCCTCCCCATGGCTTTTGGTGGTGCTGCCAAGAGGAGCAGCTCCCCTGTAGCACTTTGGTCAGGCTCAGCCCATGGTCCAGGCTCAGCACCTTCCACCCCTGCAGCAAAGCCAGGCTGGTGGTCACCTCCCAAAGCAGGTGCTGCTGTTGATGCCTTGAAGCAGCTACCTGAAAAGAGAGGCTAGACAAGATTAAGAGAATAAAAGCAGGTATTTATTTGAAGGGCCTTCAAAGGCACACCCATGGCAGTCAGAAGGCTGCACCTAAGATGGACCCTGGGTTCTTCACACTTTTATAGGTTTGGTCCATTTGCATATCAGGGTTAATTCTCCAATTATAACTTCAGTTACTGATGTAATTACCCCACATTTTCCCCTCCTCTCAAAGGCTTTTAGTTTATATTTTGGGGCTTGGGACAACAAGGTGTCCTTGAGTTCAGGCCCAGAGTGGGTTTGTTATGTCTAACCAGCGTGAGAGAACAGAAGCTAGCAGGCTGTGTGAAGTTGCAGAGTTACATACTGGATTTGAAAAATATAAAAGTTAAAACCTAAGGCATCAGTGTCTGAGCTGTGTGTGAGCCTGTTGTATCAGTCAGGTTCCAGGCTGTGTGTGTGCTGCCAGGTGTAGTCCTTGCTCACTGTTACCCTTTGTTTTTCTGGACTTGATTTGTTTAAGCTGGTGTGGAATAAGGACTGGGGAGTAATAACAGAATCAGGAATGCGCTGGAGCATGTCGAGCCAGGACAGTGTCTTTCAGCAATTAGAAATAAGCAGTTCAGTTGCTCATTGACATGTGGTTGCCTGCTGGAGCCCCTACCCAGCCTCTATGGGCTTCAAATACTTGCTTTGCAAAGGAGCTCTGGGGATATTTCATGGATCTGGGTCCACATTTGGCCTCCTTCCCTCCTCCACACCAGTCTGTGTCCATGATTCAAAGCCAGCCAAAAAAACTTCAGTGTGGATTTTGGTGGAGTGAAGGGAACTCCACACAATTTAGGGTGAAGGGGAACTGCCCTTTTTGCATGATTTCAGCACTGTGCCATGACTTGTTGCTCAAAGCTGCCCCCAGGTTTCTCTAACAGAGGTCTCAGGAGATCTTTCATCATGTGGGATATTGGAGTAGGTGGAAGTCAAACCTGAGTGTCCTGAGTGATTTGGGGCTGTGGAAAGCTAAGTCTCTGTCCCTCCCACCCCTTCCCCAGAGCCTTTTGTGAAACATTCCATACTTTGCCTTGCTTCTGGGTGTTCAGCCAAAATAAATCCCAGCCCTACCTTGCATGCCACCAAGCTGGATGGACCAAGGGCAGGATCCTGGGGCCTGACACAAAGGTGGGTGGTAAGGACAGGATGCTGTGAGTTCTGGGAGTGTTTCTGGATGACCCTGTAGCTCTGGGTTGGCTGATCCCTCTCCAGGCTGAGGTCCAGGAACACTTGCTACTGTTTGAGGGTAGTTATTTCTTCCATGAGTGACAGGGCTGAGAATAGACAATCATTTAAAGGCAATCAGTGCTGTTGAGACAGCTGCACCACTGGCCTTTCTGATCAGCTTGTTAATCAACAGAATACATTTTTCTGAGTATTAAGAAAATATATATACTCTGGCTGAGCCAGTTGGCAGCAATAGACCTAATTTTTCATATCTCTCTTTTTTTCTCCTATTCTTTTTTTTTCTTTTAATTTTTTTTTACCCTGTCCTTCTTAAACAGAGCCTAAAGGACCCAGAGGTGCAGAGGAGCAGCTGATACCACAGGGTAAGTTCATAGTTTCTGCTATTTCAAAGCACAAACTGTTGTTATGCCCAGTCCTGTACTTAGGTCCCAAAAAGGAGAAGGGTCCTGTGGCCTTTGGAACTCCTTGGAGCCTCACAGATGAAGAGGCTGGGTTTGTTCTTTGGGTTTTATCTGATCAATGGCTGCCTTGGTTTGGAGAGGCCAAATAGCAGTTTTATCATCTCTGAGACATTAATTTCACACACACACAAGGGATGGATAGCACTGTCTGATGGAGAGGCAGAGCCAGAGCCAGCAGAGCATGTCCTGAGTGATGGGAGAAAACTCTTCTCTAGCTGGTATTACCTGCCAGGGGCACCAGGGGTGCTCAGGGGATGCCTCTGGGGTGCTCAGGGCATCACTTTCCTAAGCTCCATACAAACAGAGCAGCCTCGCTCCTGTGCAGGGAAACCCCTGGGGAAGGAAGGGAGCAGATGGTGTGTTGCAGGTTAAGGACAGAGTTGGGAAGAAAATCCAGGTCTCTGCACATCTGATTTGGTTTCCAGCAGTAGATTACTCACCCTCTGCCTTTTAAAAAATATTTTTTCTGTGGTCTTTTGCTTCATATTTTTTTGGAGGATAAACGTTCACCATGGGCTTCAGCTCTCTGGAGGCAATGCCACTGCAGCAGAGCTGATTTATGCCAGTTGAAAATTGTGCCTCCTCCCTTTTCCCTGAATCCTTCCCTCTTTCTTCCCCCTTTTGCACTTGTCTCTTTTAAGCTGGTAACACCATTTGTCACCAGTATGAGCACTTGCCTGACACATTACCCAGTGCTGCTTCTCCCAGCCTTCCCTTCAGTGCTTCCCCCTCCAGGGAAGGAAGTGCCAGTTTCTCTAAAGCTCTGCTGCAGCAGTGTGATTGAGGATGCTGCAGGGAATGATTGCTCCTGGTCTGCAGGACTTCATGGGATCGAGTTAAAAGGTTGGACTGAAGGATTGAGGGTGATTTACACAAGTGAGGGAGTGTTCTGACCCACACTCAGCAGCACAGTGTGTTGTGCTTGCAAAACACTTTCTGCTGTTCTCCCCTCTGTGCTGGAAAGAACTTGCTGCAGTGAAGTTTCAGGTGTGCTGGGGTTTTTTAGGGCTAGAAGCTGTTTCCAATGTTGTGAACAAGTGCTCTTCCTTTCCTGAAAGGGCTCCTGATCACTTGTCTGGGCTTCCCAGGACAGCATCCCCTGCCAGGGGAGATCCATTGAAGGAGCATTTCTATCCATAGAAAACTGCAGGTTTTGTCCTGTGGATAAGCAAATTGATCCAAATTAAAACCTGACCTTAATGCCTTGTTCAATACTCAAATTAAATGAGATCTTCATTGATGACTGAATGCAAGGAAAATACAGGCACACACTCCCACTCAAAGCCATTGAGATTTAATTTCTCCAGTCTGCCCAATTTGTCATGGGTTGAAGCGGAGAGATTTCATTTTTTTAAGAAAAAACAATTTGGACATCTCTCCAAAGTGGAAAAAAGAAGAGAGGAAGGGGAATCTCTCCAGGGTGTCTAATGTTGGGGGATTATTGCTTTGTTCTGAGAAATAGGGAGAGTCTGGATGAATGTCTGGGGTGACGAGGTTCTGTACCCCACGTGGGCTATCCCACATCTAGAGAGGGAACTGGATCCAAATGTGGCAACTGCAAGTCCTGTGAGTCTTGATTTGCTTCTGAAGCCCTGTTCCCTGGTACCAGCTGTGAAGGTGCTGTCCAGCTCCCTTCCTTTTCTCCTTCTCTCCCTCCATTCCCATCCATGCCCTCCACCCCCATATGCAGCACATTCTCCTGGTTTTGGGGGGTCCAGTTCCTCTCCTGATACTGGGAAAGGAGAAGGACACTCCTTAAGAGTTGTTCAAACCTTCACTTGCTCTGCTGTCTGATGATCATATGTAATACATGGATTAAAATCTGAAATCTGAGTGCACTAAACTTTGGACTCATCCTGACCTCCCTCTGGCTTTGGAGCTTGCATCTGCCACTGCTTTCAAATACTCTGAGCCCTTTGGTAGCCCAGAAACCAGGAGCCTCTGACTCCCTTGGCTGTGAGAGTTAATGCCTTTATTGTAACCATTAACCACCTAATCTGAGCAGACAGACCCACTTGCCCACGTCTCCAGGGCATTAAAGCTTCAGTGCTGTTTGCACTGAATGTCTCTCCATGTGAGCCCAAGATGTGCAGTGTTCTTCTGAAAAGCTCTATAAAATTGCCAAGTGGTGTTGTTATTTTGATAGTCTGGGGAAAACAACATTAAGATTTTCTGTCACCAGAAATAGTCACTTTGAGATCACAAATGCTGCCCCTGCACCTTTTGTGGCTTACTGGGGGTTGGAGTGGGTTTGCCAAGAAACATCCCACTGGGCTGCAATCACTGTGCTCCTGGTGTTTCCAGTAACCCTGGAACCCTGCTCAGCACCCTGCTCACTGATATAAATTACTGATATCCAGCTCCTTCAGAAGTGGGAGTGCATTAATGTCACTTTGGGATTAAAAACCCTGTGCAGAGCACAGTGCCCTTGTGAGGTGAATGGACACGGGAGAAACCAGGGAAACATCACTGATACAGAACCTCTGGGTGGTATGTATAGAACAAGTAGGAAACAGGGTTTGATTTTCTTTGGCAAATCTGTTTTGTGTATTTTGGTACCCTGGATGGCCCTGGAGTTTATATGTGTCTGCGTGAACCCAGCAAAGAACATGCAGACCCTGCCCAGAGCCATTCAGGCCTTGGGAAGGGGACAGTGTGGGCTCAGTGTAACTGCCCACACATCCCAGCTGGAGGTGCACTTCCTGCTGACTTTTTGGGGAGGGTCTTGTGCATGGGGATGTGCTTTTTTCTTACAGGATTGAAGGAAGAAGAGAAGCAAAGTCCAGTCTGGCTCCTCTGCCCAACCTGCCAGAGAGCTCCTGCCACCAGTGCCACCCAATCTGTGCACTGCTGCATTTCTCCCCCTTTGCATCACTGAGTCTCTCTCCTTTGGTTTTGAGGTTGCTGAAGCTTTTCTGACCTCAGCAGTGTCCTAACTTGCAGCTAATATTCTTTCTGAATATTTTCAGGGATTCCAGGACAGGTTGGTCCCCCAGGCCCAGTTGGACCAACTGGGCTTCCAGGACCACCAGGGCCAAAAGGAGAGAAGGGACAACCCGGTGAGAGGGGCCCGGCAGGGCCACCAGGTGAGTCCTGGAGAAGGGCACTGCTGCTGTGACAGGAGATGTTTCACTTTGCACAAACTGTCTGTGACAGCAGCTCAGAAAAGGCCAGACACACAAAATTTGAGCATCTTCAATTGGTATCAAATCCATTCCAGCGAGTCCCGTGGGAGCTGGAATCAGCCAGGAGCTCCCAGGGCAGGCAACCACCTGCACGAGCAATGACAGACCCTGGGATTTCCTGTGGAGCTGGAGAGAGCCTGTCCCAGAAAGCTGCAGAACAGGATCATGTTTCCCCATCCTGCTCAGGAGCTGTAAGAAAGAGCCTGTGACCTGTCAGCCTTTGGAGGAGAGCATTCCCTGTTTAACCCTCTCACTGGGTGCCTGTTTTAACTCCCTTTCTTCTCCACCATTTGTGTCAAGCTGTCAGATGCCAGGATGTCAAACTAATGATGCTTTTGTATGTTAAGGGAAAAGGTTATGAGGCCGTTCTTTCAGAGAACACCCCATTCCTGAGCTAGGAGTCCTTCTTCATCTCCAAATCGTTCCTGAATGTTTTGATGAGGGCAATACTGCACAATAGGTGCCAGACCTGTGTCTGAAAGGCTGTGCCTTGTGAGTCTGAGCTCAGGAAAGATTTAAAACTCAGAGCATGTCTTAAATGTGAGAGCAGCCCTGAACGCTTTTTGGCACTTTCTGGCAAGCTGTCAGTGGCCAAAGTCTGGCCAAGGACATGTCTGCCTTTTTTGGTTTCTCAGTTTGCAACAAGAGCTTTCCAGCCCCACAGGATGCAGGGTCTGTCTGCTCCTGGACTGGCTCTGCTTCCGCTGTGCCTCCCGAGCTCTCCTGGCAGGGAGGTGACTCAGGTGTACCTACAGGGGAAGGAAAAGATTTCATTTCACACTTTGCTGCCTGCAGTTTCTCACTCAGCCTCAGGGACAGGGGAGATTTCACTCTTTCAGGAACTGGGCTGCTCAAAGGCAACACCTCCGAGCCAAGTCAAGCTCTCTGCTTTGTAAAGGAAGATGCTAAACGGAAAAGGAAAATTGGGAAGCTGTTTCTGTTTTCCCCACTCCTCTCATTCCCACAGCTGCAGTTCAGGACAGGAATCCTTTGTCTTCTTGCTGCCTTTTTACACGATAGAATCATTAGTGTGTCCCCAAAGGCACTAACACATCCTGTCCTGCCTCTGCACAGGGATGTTGGGACCTCAAGGACCAAGAGGACTTCCAGGAGAAACTGGGATCCCAGGTCCCCCAGGTCCTCCAGGGCCACCAGCCACGCCGAGCCTCCCTCTTACCTTCCAACAAGGGGTTCTCTACTCACTCCAGCCCACAGCTGAAAAAGAAAGTAAGTTCCCTCCTCAGTTCCCATGTTTTCCTGTGGCATCAGCAGAGCGGGCAGGCAGGGAGCAGCTCAGCTCTGCTCCCACCTCCTTGCCAGGCTCTGCCAGGGCCCTGGGAGCAGCTGGACAATCTGCCTCCATTGTGTGGGGCTCTTGGAAATTCCTGTTCAACATAAAACATCTTGGAAGCCGGAGGGGTTCACCTCTCCAAAATGAAGGATTGAGTCACTGCTCTCCTAAAACCATCAGTGAGAGCAGGGTTTGGGGGATTTTGTTCCCTGTGCCTGTTTTTTTAGGTTCATCACAGCTTTGGGGAGGCAACTTGGTGTCCTGTAAGCTTCCATCAGGAGTGGCTGCTGGGAAGAGGGTCTCTAGTGACATGACAGAGCTCAGGTAGCATCACCTGAGAGACAAGGGGCATAAGAACCCAGAGTGGCAGATTAGGTGCTTGGTGTGGTGGGCAGATGGTGGATGTCACAACCTTCCAGAAGCTTCTCCAACAGAAGCCACTCAGCGGTGCCACACACACAGGGACACACACACACATATACACACATACAGGCACATACACACAATCACACACACACATACATACACACACAGACACATATACGCTTGCAGACACACACAGAGACACACACATATACACATACAAACAGACACAATCACACATACACACACACACACACATATGCACATACACATGTGCACACACAATATCACACACACACACAGACACACAGTCACACACATACATACACACACAGACACATATACGCTTGCAGACACACACAGAGACACACACATATACACATACAAACAGACACAATCACACATACACACACACACACACATATGCACATACACATGTGCACACACAATATCACACACACACCCACAAAGACACAAACACACACACACACAGACACACAATCACACACACACACAGACACACAGTCACACACACACAATATTACACACACAGACACACAGTCACACACACAGACACACATATACACTCACACAGACACACATACACACACACACAGTCACACACATACATACACACACAGACACATATACGCTTGCAGACACACACAGAGACACACACATATACACATACAAACAGACACAATCACACACACACAATATCACACATACAGACACACAATCACACACACAGACACAGGACAGCCTTACAGATGAGCTGATGGCAAAGAGAAGGTGGAAGGGTCCTCATTTGGGGTTCCATGGGAAAGGTTTAATGCAGCCACACACATGAAGGGGTCCAGGGACGAGGACCAAGAAACTGGGAGGGTCTGGGTTTATACCTGGGGTCGGTAGGGGCAGAGAGAGAGCATCAGGGACCGATAATCTGAGGGCACGGGGGCAGTACACAGGCAGGGCCAGGGTATGGGAGCCAGTGGGGTAGTAGTGAGGGAGTGGCTGGGGAACGAGGGCCAGTGGGGGAGCAGGGAAGGGAGAACATTCTAGGGCAGGGACATAAGGTAGACAGGGGCAGGGAGGCCAACCAGAGAAACAGAACTGGGGTACATTAATGTAATGCAACAAAGATCCCTGGGAGAAGCCTCCTCCTGTTGAGTGTCTCTCAGGGTGTTCCCCTCCAGGGGACTGCAGAGGTTCCTTGGTTAATAGGCCCACCGGGCACCACAGGTGCTGGTGCACCACAGCTGCAGGGTTGGAGCCCTCTTGGTGCCACTGTTGTGGTGTTGGGGTGTCAGGGTTGCTCAGGAATCACCAAGGCAGCTCTGGAATGACAACAAAGACATCTGTCAAATGTGTCTCTTTCCCTGCTCCTGCAGATGCATCTTCCACCTGTGTTTCTGGTGCATCCACATTATCCCATGTCCACCCAAAACACAGAATCATGGACTGGAAAGTCCAGGCTGACACTGTGATTTATCCCTTCCCTGTAACTGGGGTAGGGCCAGGGTTTCTTTGTGCCTATGCTGATTTAAAAAATACATTTATTTGATTTGCGCTGTGCAGGGCAAGAAAAGGCTCTTTAGGAAAGGCACATCCTGCACTTGGATTGGAATGCTCTCAGATTTTGGCTTGATTCTCCCAGCCCAGCCATGTGTAGCTGGCATGTGATAGTGAGGAAGCAGAGCTCAGCTGTGCCTCCCCTTGGTCTGTAAACTCCTGGAGCCCCAGCTCTGTCAGGTGTCCCTTCTCCACTCCCCCAGACTTCAGCTGTGCCTCTTCCCCAGCTTTGCTGCTCCTCCCCAGCTTCAAAGCTCAGTTCTCTTAGTTACAGCTAAGGGTTATTGAGTCTCCCCATGTCTGACAGTTATCTCGAGCTCTTCCCTTCCCTTCCCTTCCCTTCCCCCTACTCTGCTCTTCAGACTCCTTTTCCCAAAAGTGAACAGAGGTATTTTTAATTTATGGAGAATTTTAACAGCTCGGTTTCATATTCAGTTACTTAGAGAGTATGGGCAGGATGAATAATTGAGGCTCAATACTAGGATTTTCACAAAATGCACATCTGCATTCGTCAGCCTTAGAACAAGCAAGTTTTGCATTACAGCCACCTCACTCCTCTCAGGGTCTCACCAAATGGTGCCATTCTGCCTTTTATTCCAAGTGATCCATAGGGATGGTTTGGGTGCTGCTGCTGCTCCCTCCCTCCAACCACCCTTTGAATTAAACTTTCTTGTGAAGCAGTGGATAAATTAAAAAGTGAATAAAGGCTGTGATTGCACAGCCTTCCCAGCTGATGTGTGAGAAGGGTGAACTCGGTATTGTCCCAAAATGGGGAGAGGATAAATGGGTGGATAATTTCCATTCCTGGGCATCCCTAGACGTCCACTCCATGCCTGTGGATTTCTTGGTTTGCAGGAGGAGTAGCCCAAAACTTTATGACGACTTTTTTTGTACAAATACAACTTTGTTCAAGTTACCTGTGTGGCCTTACAATGTTCTGGCAATATAAAGTCTATTTTCTTACCACTTTGCCTCTGTGTTGGCTGATTTTGCCTCCCCCAGGCTGGTGGAAAGCTGACCCTCTACCACCAGTAAAACTTAGTCTTGTAAATTCTGTTTAGATTCTTAAAAATGTATTTACTTATTCTGAAAGGAGCACATCTGAAAACTATAAACACAAGATTCCAGCTGCTGACAGCAGAGGGAAGCATATTCCCGGTAATGGGAATGAGATGTGAGAGCTGTATTGGGTTATTGTTATTATACAGAGTTTGGTTCTGCCTGAACATGGTTAATGCCTGTGCCTTTATTAATTGCAACAAGTTCCTGTTGGCAATATTTATCCACAGGCAGGAGCCAAAAATGGGGAGACAAATATTTTCTCACAGTTTCCCTGTGCTGTGGTAAAAGAAATGGTCCCATTTTTCTCCCTCCAGATCAGGTAGCAGAAAAAAATTAAGACAGGATTACTTCATTTCCATCCTGTCTCAACAAATCGAGGCTGTAATGGGGGAATTTATCCCTTAGTCAGAAACCTTATCCCTCGGCCAGAAGCTGAGCTGCTGTTCCCCAGTGCCGGGGCTGCTGCTACTGGGATCTCTCACTTTCCCTGCCACTTAAAAATGAGTGATCAGTAAGTGGTCTAGAGCCAGCTCAGACCTATTGCTTGTGCTAACACTGACAATTTCTAGGGAAAGGTTAGAGAAAAGAATGCAGCTCTCATTCCTGAGGGCTGCTTTCTTACATCTTGAAGCTTTGCAAAGAGCACATGAAAATAAAATTACCTGAATAGAATCATCGCTGTTGGAAAAGACCTCCAAGATCAAGTCCAGACATCAACCCAGCACCACTGGACTATGTCCTCAGTGCCACAGCCACACATTTTTTAACATTTGCAGGGATGGGGATTCCACCACTCTCCTGGGCAGCCTGAGGGGAGAGCAAGGGGAAACTGAGGCAGAGTGGGCTGAGTGTGTGCCTCAGCACGTCAGTGGTGATAAAGGAGAGGGATTTGTGAAGCAGCACCCCTGCTGCCAGCAAGGCCCTTCCTGAGGAAGGAGAACAGAGCAGAGGAAGTGAAGGGGAAGGAGAGGAGGAGGGGAATTAAGAAAGGAAGGGATTTGAGAAAATTGGCTGCTTTCAAAGTGTGCCATGAGCTGCCTTTGCTGCTCTGGCTGGGCAGCTTTCACCATGTCCTTCAGGGTGTTTCTGTGCTGTTTCAGGATGTCTCTGCCCCCTCCCAGAGAACCTAGCTGCTCCTGCCTGACCAGGTCACACTGGTTTCACTCTTCCTCTTGGCTTGGATAGGGTTTGGAAAGCTCCTGGAGCAAATTCTGTATCAAGGTCTATTTAAATGAAGCAAACAATTGTCTGCTGCTTTGGGGTATCCAGAAGCATTGAAACAGAATTGAGCTCTTGAGCCCAGCAGAGTGCAGGAGGTGGCTGTGAAGAGAAGATTCCTGATACCATTTGATGCTATTTTGTGGCTGTTCTAACAGCTGCAGAGAGCCCCAGAGTGTCCCCCTGTTTATGAGGAGAAGGGAGTTTATAGAGATAAAAGTCCTTCCTGCTGCTTTATGAGAATATGGAGGCAGTCCCTTAAAAAATGTGAGGGTTGTGTTTTAACACACTTCAGTCCCATTTCATTCACAGTATGCTCCATTCAGAGCTGATCCTGGAAGGAAACCTGGGTGTGAGTGAGTTCTGCCTGGCCAGGTAGCTGAGGAAGGAACATGCCACAGTCCTGTGCTGCCCAGGCCATCCAGGAGCTGTGGAGCCCAAGGGTTGTTGGTCAGAGCTCTCTTTTGTGTCACAATCATGGCATCACCTTTTGAGTCAAATGTCAGGATGGGTGGATTTGTGGGAGTAACTCTGTCATCATAATACTGCACCATTTAGCTGGAATGCTTTGTAACCCAAATCTTTATCCCCAGCTTACCTCCAGCAGAAATGAAACCCTGGCTGTTTGCAGTCCATCCTCTGCCCCTCTCAGTGGATGTGCAGTTGATTTTGTCGATCACTTTAAAAACAAAAGGCTCTGCAACTGTTAATGCCTTCACTGCTGTTGGATGCTCGTTTCCCAATTTCATCTTACTCCCAAGCCATGATGGATTTTGACATGGTCAAATAAAACTCAAATTAATTGGATTACACACTTCACTGGGGTACCTTTCCTCCTGAACATGAAAAGAGTCTCAGTTGCTTTGTTTTAGGGCTGTGAGGAGGGGAAGATGAATGGGTTTAGAAACAGTAGTCAAATAAATACCTGTTTGCATTCAGGCTTTAGGCACGAAATTTGGTTCTCAGAGGGATATAGGTTGGATCCTGTGTTGTCCTGCTGCCAGGAAGGCATTGCAGAGACATCCTGACATCCTTGGCACAGGATGTCTGTTGCACAGTTTTCCCTGGGAACTGCTTTCAAACAACTGACTTGAAAGTCCTCTCTGTCATTGCCAATGCTCCAGAAGTTAGAAAGGCTTCACAATGTGTCTGCTAAAATTTCTGGAGAGTTCCCCTCTGACCTTTGGGCTGGGCTCTGCAGAGTAAGCAAACACTCTTCTGACCTTCCTGGTCTCTCTTGACATTTTCAGGGAGACATTCCCAGCCTTTTACTGCACAGGATTCCCCTGAATTGTACTGTGATGAGTTAAGGGATGGGTGGAAGGAAATATGAGTAAGCTTGGGATCATGGGCAGGAGGAGATGATCATTATTCCTGCATGGAGGCCTCCAGCTGTGGAAAATGTGGGCTTTTCAGAGGGTTTGCCATCCTGGTGACCAGAGCCAACATCTTCATCAATCCAGGAAATACATTGTTGGTCCTACAGCAAAGGGTCAGGATAGTGGATTCCACATCTTAGTAGCACCAGGATGTGGGATTCCCTTGCATGTTTTGTGGCCTTCTTGTCTTGGTTGTTCACTGAATTTTGGCCCTCAGGTTTCCACAACTGTCCAAAAGTGTAGTGGAGTGCTCAGATGGAAGGTGCTGCCATTCAGGTACCCCCCCAGATTACAGGTGTGCCACAGTACAGGTCCATAGCGAACAGGGTTGTTGAATATGGGTTTGGCATTGCAATAAATACTGAGGGTTGCTTTTTTATTTATAGTTGTGGGTTTTCTATTCAACTACCAACTCTTGGTAGAAATAGAAACCTTTTGGCTCAAGGCTGAGGGAAGACATGGACAGCTACAGGCTGAGTTTTATTCCTGACTGGAAAGAACTGAGAAAGATGTGCAAAGGCACAAAACTCCTCCAATTCCTGCTGCTGGCTTTCCCTTCCCTGCTCCACTTCCCTTTCCTTCAATTTCCCAGAACTCAGTGAAGCTTCCCACTTGAACACCTGAAATAATCCTGAATGTCAGGAAAGTTTCCTGAGCACATGGAAGGGGCAGAGCACACCTATCTCTGGGCTCTCCTGCATCCTTAGACCTCAGGGCCTCTCCCAGCAGCACCTGCCTGGGTGATCTGGCTGGGCTGGGGGGATGTGCTGCCAGGGGGGCTCAGTGGGTCCCTGGTGCCAGGCAGGAGTGAGCCCCACTTCACTCACCAGGCAGCCACAAGCCAGGGGTGGCTTGAAGATGCACATCCCAAACACAGAGGCACATGCCAAACACGGGGGCACATCCCAAGCACAGAGGCACATCTCAAACATGGGAACACATCCCAAACACAGAGGCACATCCCAAGCACAGGGGCACATCCCAAGCACAGAGGCACATCTCAAACATGGGGACACATCCCAAACATGGGGGGCACATCCCAAGCACAGGAGCACATCCCAAACACAGAGGCACATCCCAAGCACAGAGGCACATCCCAAACACAGGGGCACATCCCAGGTACAGGAGCACATCCCAAACACAGAGGCACATCCCAAACATGGGGGGCACATCCCAGGTACAGGAGCACATCCCAAACACAGGGGCACATCCCAAGCACAGGAGCACATCCCAAGCACAGGAGCACATCTCAAGCACAGGGGCACATCCCAAGCACAAGGGCACATCCCAAGCACAGGGCACGTCCTGCCCTCATGGGAGGTGTTTCAGCTCCTCACAGCCTCTCAGGTAATGTCACCTTTGAGGATCCTGCTGTGCAGAGTGAGGCTGTCCCCGAGCTGGCAGATTCCTCCTGCAGAGCAGCCTCCAGTTCCTGCAGGAGTTTGGTGTCAGTGCAGATCCAGGGATCACAGCTCTGCCTGGGCTCAGCGAGGGCACTTGGAGGACAGGTGGCTGCAGCAGATTGTGAGGGGGAAACAAGCCAGACAGAGAATTCGGGGTCAGTTATTCAAAGGTGGCATTATACACGTGTGTAAAACACCAGGGTTTCGAGAGAAAGGTGAACTTGTCTGGGGTTCTCAGGGCAGAACCCCAGATGAGCAGCTCTGCTCAGAGGTCACAGGCCTTTGAGAGCAAAGGGCAAGTGCTCCAAGAGCCCAAATGTAGCATCCTGCAGCACTGCCGGCCCTTGGCCAGCAACGGGCGCCAGAGGATTTTGGAGAGGTCCCGGCTGAGCTCTAACTCTGCTCTGTGCCACAGATGGGGAACCCCAGCTGGCCTCCACCGTCATCGACACCATCATGGCTGGACTGCCCGGACCGCGGGGAGCCCCGGGGCCCGTGGGGCCACCAGGTGACACTCAGGGCTGGGCTGCAGGGCTGGGGGCGGGGGAGGATGAGCAGAGACTCTCTGATGGACAGGGGATGCTCAGTGGGTGCCTGCAGGGAAGGGAAGTGGTCCTTGCTGGAAGGGCAGTAGTGGGAAGGGTGCAAGATGTAAGCGGGTTTTTTATCTGTTGATAGCGGCTGATAGTTTAACCTTTGGCAGGACACACCTCGAGAAAGGGGCTCATTAAAAGCTGTCTTTAAGAGTGGGTTGTCCAGGGATTCCTTTCTGAGAGCAGAGTTGTTCTCACCCTGCTGCAGTTGTTCTCACCCTCTGTCACTGCAGAGCCCTACAAAGCAGGGTCTGGCCAGATGCTCTGTGAGGTGTATGAAGACTTAGGAGCCAGTTCGAGCTATTCCAAATTTTCACCAGTGTAATTGAAGTCAGAATCTGAGATGAAAATTCAGTGGCAAGCCTTCTTTCTCTCTGTGCTGATGGGTGGCTTAAATGATAATATTCCTGCGAACGTCAGCACTTCCCTGTATGATGCATATTTAGGAGTGAACTCCCATTTGTTGCAGAAAAGGCTTCTCCTTTCATTATGAGGGCCTTTCATTTATCCTTCAGTTCCTTTATTCTTTGACTTAAGCATTTGTATGGTGCATTAATGATTGAGGCTGATTCAGCTGTACTTTGTGTATAATGTCCACATTGTTTCATCTCAAGGGTTGTGACAACTAAAGCAGAGAGGAGTATTGCTAAGTTCAGGCTAAGCAAATATCCTGTCTCCCATCTGCAGGTATAATTTAGCAGCTACTGTTGAGATATAATTATTTTTTCAAAAGGAATGAATCTGTTAAGTGACTGTGTGAGACAAGTTGACCTCTTCAGACGGTGTTTAACTCATCCTGGAAGCAGCTCTCCTGTGGTACAGATTTTAAATTAATTTATTGCCACTGGAGTGACTGAAGACCAAGAGAGAGCTTTTCTTTGCCCCACTCAGCCTCTCCCCTGGTTCTGGCCAAACTCCATCTCCTTTGTGTTCATCTTTGTGACACTCCAGAGACACCAACTGCAGCAGCCTTGGGGCTTCCCCTGCCACCTGAGATTGTTTCAGGCCCAGCACCTGCAGTGTCTCACTCTCATGTAGCTGTTCCATGGATCTAGTTTAAGTTTTCTCTAAAGTTGCATTTTAAGGAATGGAAATGCAGGATGTTACTGATATCCTCCCTGCTTATTTTCACCCCTTTTTTCCTCCCGGAGCTCCAACATCTCCCCTAGGGCACAGGGATGTATTCTGTCAGGATGTGGGTGTCCAGGAATGCTGTGTTTGATGAAGGGTTCTTGCAGTCCTGGGATCTATGAAGGATTTTCACTCGTTGAGAGACTCAGCAGAACATGAAAGGAAGTGCATGCCTTTGGAACTTAGTGTTATTCCTTCTAAGTCTTCCTAAGATTGTCTCCAATTATGATTCCCACCAGGGCCACCAGGTGCTTCAGGACCCAAAGGGCCCCCAGGACCCATCGGAGCCCCTGGATCACAAGTAAGGAGCTTTGGTGCTTTGGGGTGAAGGGCAGGAGGGGGACAGGGGCAAAACATCATCTCATTGCACAAGGAGAGAGAATAATCTTAGGTCTGCTCTTTGGTTCACACATGAAATTCTGTGATTTAATTCCTTTTTCTCATTCTGGATTAAGAGGTTGAAACAGTTGTGCTTTCCAGAGTTTCCATTAATCACAACAACACATTGTGCTGCTGCTGTGTCAAAACATTTCACTGTGGCCTGAGTTGATGCAAAGGATCTGACATAGGCTTTACTAACACAGTGATAGAAAAATACTGCATTTCCTGTGGAGCACATAAAGAGAATAAAAATGCATCAGTGGGAATTCACCAGTTCACCAAAGTGAATGTGTTAAACCTACTTTTCCAGACATAGCACTTTCTATTAGAGAAAAATACCATGAATTCCCATCAGTTTGATTATTTATTGATACAGACATTGTGGAGGAGGGGATAATAATGGAGTGGGAAAAACTCACTCCAAAGGATTCATGGTAGAAGAAGGGCATAGTACTCACATGGATGGAAAAAACTGGTTAAATGGAAAGAAGTGAAGTCATGAACAGGGAACTGCCAAACTACTCCAAATTGTGGTTGGCTGATGCAAAGGGACTCAGTTTTGGGAAGAATGTTGCTTAATGTGGAGGTAAAACAGCAGCATCAATTTTTTTAAAGGAATCTCACGACTGGAGATCACAGAGAAAGGTTAAGTAACTTAGCAGAGGGATGTAACTCAGATCTGATAAGAGGAGGTTTGAAATTGAAAATAGAGAGAGAAGATTTTTCCTATGTATTTATTAACCACTTGAAGAATCAACAGACAACAGGTTAGGGAAAGTTTGCCAGTGTAGCAGAATCCTTTCAATTAGGGAATGCTCTGGAGAACAATGAGAAACTCCAGATAGATACAAACACAGTGTGAGATTTGGCAGCCAAATGACAGATGCAGTTTAACATCATTAAATATAAGGTAATTCACAATTCATAAGTAGATTCTGCAGCAGAGGCTGTTTTTTTGACATGCAGCACACACTGTAAGTCTTTTATTTTTGCAGTGTGGAATTCAGTGTTCTTGACCATCCCCATCTCACCACAAACTGTGGAGAGCTGTCAGGGGCAAAGGATGCTTATGGACACTTGAGCTTTGTTCATGCTGCATGTTTGACACAGAGCTGTCGGAGTCCAGGGAAGCCTGAAAGCTTCTCCTGCTCCTCTGGTGGTTTCTTTATATCCCCAGAGCTCCTCAAAAGTGGCCTAGCCTGACCTAGGCTTTTGGAGAAGCTCCCTCCACTTTTGGGAGAACCTGGAGGCACCAGAGAGGTGAAGAGATTTTTGTTTGGAGTACCACAGAGAGTTTAGTTGTAGTTTTTAGGATCTTGCTCTGTGTATTACATAGGGACAAGATGGAGATTTTTAGGTGTGGTTTTTCCTTCTTTCTTCTCCTCTCTCCTCTTTCTCTTCCTCTCTCCTCTGACACCAGTTCCTGTGCTGTGTTGGTTGGTGGAAAAAAGTTAGTATTGAAAAGACATATCAATAAGATGAGGGTTTACTGGTGTTGAAAAGAAAATAAGATATGTATTGTTTCTTGAATGGTTGTTAGTTAGATATAAAAGCTTATCTGCAGCCATTGCCTTTTCTGCCCTTTCTGCCCTGGTGTTCTCGGGGGATGCTGTCTCTCCCTCTGAGGTTTTGATAAGACAAATAAAAACAACTCTGAAACAGCAGAAGATCTCTTGCTGCATTTTTTCCAACATGACGAACCAAAGGAAGAAAAGCCCCAGGGCAGAGGACAGGGGGCCCAGACCTTCGACACAGGGCCAAGCCTGGTCTGTGCCCCACCTCATTTTGGCCAGGGAACCTCCTAAACCAGGCCTGAGTCTCTGAATCCTTGGTGGGGAGCTCAGCTGAGCTGGTGGGGCTGGCTGCAGGCAGGGAGCATCGTGATAGTGGTGAGCAGTGCTCCTGGGAGAGGTCTCCTCCTTGGGACCCTTAAATCATGTGTGTGCGACCTCCTCGGGCCACTTCACCAGGCACTGAGCTCCTCACAGCACTGCCCAGAACATTTATTTCTCTGGGCCTAGAAAAACCATTTCTCTGGGGGCTGCTGTGGGATCTGGGGAGCTGATCCTAACCAGGCTGGCTTCAATCACCAGTGGCCTGGAGGGGAGCTCCAGGCTCAGTTCTGCAGCCTCAAAGACAGCATGCAGATCACTTGAGGTGGAAAAAAAGTAACTTGTACATGGTTGTGGGGAGAAGGAGAGCTGACAGGCTGAATATAAACAAACAATATTGTTCTCCCTTGGTCTGGTTAATAACTGTGGCTTCTCTAGGTGGATAAGTTAAGAATTTGGATCGATTTCTGCATAGCAGTTCAATTAGTAGAAATCTGGAGACTGTGCCCTTCTTAGCCGTTGGTGACTCCATTATAGATTTGTTCAACCCAGGGAGTAAAATTATTAGCTGAGATTGGGCTTAATTTGAAAATTGTTTATTAGGGTGAGTGAATAGCTTCAAAATAATTTCCACTGCACAATCCAATTAATTTTCAGGTATGTGTGCTTGCTCCTGCCACCCACTGAGGCAATTAAGAAGTGGGGGGAAGCAGTGGGGATTTTAAGCTAAACATACTACCTGTGTAGTAATTTCTTCTTGGTAACTGAGAACAAGAACTGTACTGTCATAGTGACCCCAAAAAAATGTTACATCAGGGGCCTGCAGTGCACTGAAAGACCCAAATGGAGGGATCTGCAGAAAATCCAGGACTTGGGATATCTGCAAACAGAGCTCCTCCTGTTGTATTTGCTTGAGGGGAAAAGAGAATCCAGCCCAATTGCTTAATGAGTGTATGAGGTTTTCAGGAGCTGAGGATCACTGGGAAATGTATTCACTACACCTACACAAAGGTTGCACAGTAGAAATTAATTCCTTCTCATTCTGCATCTCTTCCAGGGCTTGCCAGGATCTCCAGGACAGCCTGGACCAAAAGGATCCAAAGGAGACCGAGGAGAGAGAGTAAGGTTTTACATGCACAGGAGATTCCCAGCAGCGTTTGGGGGGTGAGGCCTCGGAGATTGTACACAGCACAGGGACTACAGCCACCAACTGCTTTAAATGCAGAGTTCCTGGGTCTTCTGCAAGAACCAAGATGAGGGTTTCCCGTAGAGAGAAAGAGTTGAATTCCTTGCAAAGTCAGGTATTCCCTAAAGACATTCAGGTAGTGAAGACATGGTGTATAAAGGCCTGTGGGGACCAACTTTCTTCCACCAGCCAAAGCTGTTTAGTGTGGAGTGTTTTGAGAGGTCTAACTGAACTGCTCCTTCTGTGGCACTAAGGCCTTGAAAACTCATCAGACTTTTCCTGAGCCAAAGTCATTTCCCAGGTCAAATGATGTTCTTAACATATTTGGAATATTGAAGTCATGTTCTTAATATGTTTATGTGCCTTAGTCGTTGGTGGGCTGTCCTTGGTCAAATGCTGATAGCTAATCGTAGAAAAAAAGGGCTGTTTGAATGTTATTTCCAAACTGGGGAAGTTTAGGAACTACCAGAGAAGTATCTAACAAGGGTATAAATGTGTCAGATTCCCAGTCCAGCATTCAAGCATTGGGAGGGGTTTGAAAGTGGTATTTGAGCCTTTGGCTGCTTCTTTTCACCTTAATTGCCAAATGGTCATGGTTTTTGAAATCTCTGGGTGAGCCTAGGAGCACAAATTCATTTGGGAATGGAGCAGGTGGAAGAGGATCATTCAGCCCTTAGGTCTGTGAAATGGGCACCATGGACTGTGCAGAGTCACTGAGACCCCAGTGTGGAGAGGGTCAAAGGAGGGGAGAAACACAAGGAGGAAGACGTTGGTTGTTAGCTGTGAAATGAGGGATGTCTGCAGTGGTGGCTGCACTGACACAGCCTCGGGCCTTTCTTCCAAGTGCCATTTTACTGTCCCACAGACAGGGGGGGAGGCACCCCTGGGAATGGAGGCTGTAGGTGATGTGATTCCCCCTATGACAGAACCTCCTCTGCATTCCTGCCCTCTTCCAATCCAGCAGGCAGAGGGATGCCTGAAAGAGCCAAGACAGACAAATGCAGATCAGTAAATTCCAGTGTGCTGACTTCTCAAATTTGTGGAAATAAGCAGCAGCAGACAAACTGTGCCCTCTGTCCAGACTCTGTGCAAGGGGAGCAGGTCCAGGTGCTGGTTTCACCCCTCCTGAGGGATCAGGGAGCAGCAGATATCTGAGGGTGGGGCACACAGGCCTTTTGAAATCTCTGTTATGTTTTAGTTTTGGGTGCTTGGTCCTGTTCTTATGTAAGAAATCACTTGCACTTCCCTGAAAAACAGAGTGACTGTTGGTCATTTTTGGTGACACTTTTCCTTGTGCAGCTCAGCCAATTTGGGCATGGCTTGGCTTTACAAATAGATTTCAGACTGATGGAATTCTGGGACTAGAATTCAAGATTCTGATAGAGAGCAAAACCTTACTGGTGAGATGGATGCACAGATGACCAACTAGAGCTCATTGCCAGTCAATCTTTATTTTCAGCTAAAAAAAAAATAGAAGGGCATGGTATGTGGCAAAGTGTCACATTTCCATCCAGGAAATGGATAAAACTCCTCCTCAATGATTCATTTAACATTTTGCTTTAGTTTGTGGTCAACCATATTACTAATATTGCTACTAATATCCCATATTACTCCTACACTTACTTTGAAACAAAATCTTGTTGCATTGTGTCCACTCAGTCCAGACAAATCCCTTAGAATTTGATTTTGTTCCCTCCTTGCTAGGGATTTAAAATTGTAACTCTCCTCTCAGGTTTGGGACAAATGAGATTTCAAATATCAAAATGTCTTGATAAATAGAAAAAAACTCCATATTTCCTGTCCATCCTCTCTAGTATGGAAAGGGAAGCTGACAGTTTCTTCTGTCAGAATTTCTGTAGGATGCTCTGTGTACTTTTTGTCTTTTGTGTGTGGCTTTGAATGCTGGTTTTGACAACTACATGCTGCAATTTTGGGTTTGGTGGCTACAAATGAGGGCTCGAGCAGAGGAGCTGAGCAGCTGCGAAGAAAAGCAGAGGGGGGGTTTACAATATCTACTGAGATTTGAGAAAATGTTATTATACATTCTTCCTGCTTAATCTCAGGGAGAACAGATGTGGAGGAGACCTGAAGCAGTCAGAGCACAGCCCCTGGATGGCTCAGCTCTGTGTGCTGCTCACGATCAGCCTCTGTTCATGCCAAACACTGCCAGGGAGGGAGGCTCCACAGCATCTCCAGGCAGTCTTCAGAGGAGCAGCCAGTGAGGCCTGGGATAAAAGATATTGCCAACATCCAGCCTAAATATCCTTTGATCCCCTTTAAGCTGATAACATCCTTTCTGTTCCTCCTGGACATGGGGCACAGCCTTTTTATGTATTTTCAGTGTTATGTTTCAGTGATTTCAGTTAAAATCACTCTCTGTGATTTTTCCTCTTGCCTGTGCTTTTTTCACAAGCTTTGCTCCCTCCAGTGCAGAATCCAAGTATTTCCCTTTGAAGATACTGGGAGCACCTGCCAGACTGGGCCTTTCTCCCAGAGCTCTCCCTGTCCACAGGGGCCTTTTCCTGGTGCTGGCAAGGCATTCCATAGGAATTCAGTCCTCCATGGGAATGTTCTGTAGATGCCTGTTGGTTTTATACAAAGCAGCAATTTGATGGACACAAACCCACCAGCTCTCCCTTTCTCCTACAGAAATCTGCCACCATATATGTAGTTTTTGGGGGAAAAAAGGATGGGTTTGTTGCTGAGTGTGTCTACGAGAGAAGAGCCAGGGAGAATATGTGGCTGTTTCATTAATGGATTTCTATAAATGCTTTTACATTTTGCCTCTTCTTCCCCAGCTCCTGCTTTCTCACTAAACAACCTATAACTGCTCTCCTGGTCAGAGATTCTGCCCTGCCCCAGCTGCTCCAGGGTGGGAAACCAGCACTGTGGAGGAAAACAGGGGGACAAAAGATGTTCAGTTCAATGGCATTTCATTCTGCCCCAAACCAACACGTACTAGTTCAAACTGTTTCTGTTAAAAAAACCCACAAAAAAACCAACAAAAAAAGAACAAAGACCCCTTGCTGAGGATAATGTGAAAATTAGCCCAGCAGGAGAAAGAAACAAACCGACCAAAATATTGTACCTGTGTTTTGATCAGGATGTGTGTGGAGCAGGGGCAGATTAAATCCGTGCTCGGTGGGAGTCCTGAGCTCTGTTCTGGCTGGGGCAGCAGCAGCCCATCACTTTTACCAGAGAGAAGAATGCAGTGTCTTTGTAAGGAACAAATCTCCAGCCAAATTCCTTCCTGGTATAATGTAACTGACTGCTGGAAAGTTCAAAAAACCTGCTAATCGTCTTACAGAGAGGGCACTGAGCTCGGGAGCTCCGTATCCAACCCAGCTCCTCCAGAGTCTGATGGGATTTGGAGCTGATACTTGACAGAAAACCATAACCCCTTTTTGCTGTCTCTAAGTGATAATGTCAAGGGAGAGGAATTTTTTTTTTCACATTATCCCAAGTGTAAGGTTTTTCATTAAGCCATCTTAATCCCACTAGTAAAAATTACACTGTGTTCTTGTCAAATGGCAAAGTATCTCCTAATGACACTGACTTTATTTCCAACAGGGGCAAGCAGGTCTGCCTGGAGAGAGGGGCATTAAGGGATTTCCTGTAAGTGCTGCACTCGTGGGTGGGTGCCAGGCTCAGGTGGGGTTGGTGCCTGGCACTGTAGGTGCCACTGGCTGGCCTGGAGCTGCTTCAGTGCTGAGCTCTGCTGGTTCCAGCTCGGACATTTGTTCCATAGACACCCTCACCTTAACGAATCCCTCTGCAAATGAAACATCCCCTGGTGTAAAGCACAGTGCTGGCATGACCAGGAGGGCACCACCCCAACAGGGGAGCTGTGCTTTGCCTGCAGATCCCTCTGGCCAGAGCTGGGCACACACAGCTCTCCCTGGGCACCAGGAGCTCCTGGCACTACCAGAGCCCAAAGGTGGGCACAGTTAAACAGATCAAAGTCCATCAGCTGCTCTCAACTCCCTCCTGCACCTTGGTTGGCCAAGCTGAGCAGGAAGACCTGTAATGAGATGAAAAGGTGTCTGCAAATGATTTTTTGGCAATACCTGAACAGCTGCACAGAGGAGATGTCTGCACTGGCACATATGGCCAGTTCAAACAAACCAATGGTGATGAAGGTTGGCTGACAGAGATTTAGTGGACAAAACTGGGTTTTTTTTGGCAGGAAGCTTCCAGAGAGGTCCCAAAGCCTCTGGGAGTGTTCTCATCTCTCTTCCTTGGTTCCACCTCATCATTTCGTTCAATTCACACAACCTTTTCTTTGGTCCTTCCTCCCATGCTCACCTCTGCTTTGCAAATATCTCAGGGATGTCCAACAAATTTGAGGAGCCCAAGCCTTTCCACTCTGTTTTGGATTGTTACTGTTTATCTTCTGTTTATCTTAGAGTGGTTTAATCTCTCCATGTCATCTGTTCTTCAGGGGGTGCATGAACTTCCTGGTTTGGGGGGGAAACATGAGACCAATATCCACAGCACAGAGGGATCTTTGTTCAAGAAAAGCTTAATGAGCATCCTCAGAGGCAGAAAGTGATGTTACTAATTATTGAAAGGAGGATTTTTGTGTTCTAAATCAAGATGAAAACATGCATGTTTGGGGGAAAGGGCAATTTATCTGTTGTTTAGCCTAAAATGCTGTTCATTGAGAGCCCAGTGAGATGTCTATGGCCTTGCTGGGGCCCAGGCCATGGCAGGTGGCCCCTCCTGCAGCTTGGCCACTCCAGGACAAGCTAATCTGTGTTAGAAGTGGTGGTGACCTCCTGGGAAGCTTACAGGAGTCAGGGCAAAGCTCAGGAGAGCACTTTGGCCTTTGGCATGAGGTGCCAGTCTGTGTGTTTTCTGCTGGTGAAATGCTTCTTTAATTTGCTCCTCTGGTGGGGAGGGATTCAAGGGATCCTGGAAGGGTCCTCAGCTACATATAACCAAGTGTCCCTTTCTTTGTTTTAGGGTGAACCAGGCAAGAAGGGTGAGGAAGGTGACAAAGGTGCTGATGTAAGGATGTGTTTCTACTGTTTTACTTTCCTTTTTGTCACTTTGCTGTCCTTTAACCATATTCCCTTTGACAGGTGGGTTTGGGGAGGCCAGGGGGTTAGTCCACAGTTAAATGTGCAGAGCAAGTGGTGATGTGAACCTTGGGTTTGAATTTAGTATGTGCCAGAAGCCCTGGCCTGTGAGGTTTCCTTGGCCATGTGGTCACCATGTTCTCAGAATGCCTCAGCCCCCAGAGGTTGTTCTGTCACATGGAGCTGGTTGGGAATTGCTTTCCTCTTGTCCCTCCCACACACTGAGGGGCAGACTCCCTGAGATCAAACTGCATGTGCAGAGCTTTGGAGTTCCCACATCTCTGCTCTCAGCTCCTGAAATACTTCCCAACATCTCTTTGTCCCTTCAAGCCTGCACCTAAGGTGACATGGACAACAAACTACAGCCTGAGTGTACATGAGGAGCTCTTTGAACAGGGATTTCTCCTACTCAGGTTATCTCCTCTTTTACCTCTTCTCATTTTTAAACATCCACACTGCAGAGTTTGGTGCTATGAGAGCAACATTATGGCCAAGAAGCCTATTCTGCAACATATTCCAATGTTAGTTTTGTTTTCTGTCTTGCAGGGGGAGGGTGTCCAACAGCTTCGAGAGGCTCTGAAGATTTTGGCTGAGAGGGTATTAATCCTTGAGCACATGATAGGAATTCATGGTGAGCATTGCTAAGGTTTTCTTCTCTAGGGAACCAGGGGCTCTGTTCAGGCTTGATGGTTAAACACCCCAATCTCCTGAGCTCTCTGGTGTCTGTTCAAGCCACATTTTCTAAACTAGGTACCATGACTCAGGGGTGCTTAGAACTGTTGAGTTGCACCCTCTGTACTACTTCCTCTGGCTTTCCAGTAGCAGGTGAAATGACCCTCACAGTGATTTTTGTTACAGTTCAGGCAGCCAAGTCACGAGCAGCAGCTCAAGCCATGTGGTACAGATCATCTACTAGCTTCCCACAGAGCTGCTTGTTCAAGTCTTTAGGCCAGATCATATAGTCCTGTTAACAGCATCTTCTGAGGGGCTTGAACACCACTGAGGCCCTTGCCTTGTGCAACACCATATTCTGCAGAGAAAGCCCAAACAGTGCTGCCATGTCACCCTGAAAATCAGTGATCCCTGAACATTTTGTGATTACAACTTACATGAAACCTACTTTCACAGTCAGATTTAAAGAAAGTCCCACATGTTCTACATTCAGATAGATTTTTGTGATCTCTTGAGGCTGTTGGCTCTCCCATCACTGGTACAGTGTGTACATCATACCTTAAAGAATGTTCTCTTCCCTTGGCCGGAGTATGGTGTTGGTTATTGTCAGACTTCTCCTTTTGGGGTACCTGAGGATCTCACAGCTGCCAAAAGCTGCTGTGCCAGTTTCTCCCCTTTCAGAAACACAGCAGAGGCAAAATGTTTGGCTCTGCTGTCCCAGGCTGTGAGCAGCAAGCCTGTTCCTCAGCACTGACCAAGCTCCAGAGCACTTTTCTGTCCTTGACTCGTGAAACCTCATTCGTGGCCTTGCTCCTGAGCCCAGCTCACACCTCCCCTCAGATCAACATCCACTTCATTGGGAAGTGGCCTTTGGGTATTGATTTCAGCTATGAAAATGGTAAATAGCTAAGATGCCCAGCAGCCCTGACCATGCCTTACTCACAGCACTGGATGCACTTCAGGCAGCACCTTGGGAGCCCTCAAGCCCTGTCTGGAGCCAGCAGTGCCGAGATGGAATTGCTGCTGGGTGCTTCCTGTGCCAGGGCATGGCTGGCCTGGCCTGGAGCCTGCTCTGCTCTGCTCTGCTCAGTGGCCTCGTGCTCTTGGAGGCCCCAAGTGCTATTTCCAAAAGCAATAGGCAGCAACAGCATAAGATCTTTGGGAAATCATGAATCACAACCCCATGATTTAACCACACTCACCTGACCTGACCACTGCACTAATCCTGCTTCACTTCACATTTTCATTCCAAGGGCAGGGAAATACATTTTTATGCTGCTTTGCTTTGAGCTGGTGGAGGTACCAGAGAGATGCCCACTAGATTTCCTAGGCAGCAATCCATGCCAGCTGGGATGTTCTCCAGGGAAGAGGGAAAGCAGGGTTCCCTGGGTGAGTCCAGAAACAGAGTGCAGGGTGTTTACAGGACCCAGGGCCTGGCCCTCCTTTGGCTTTTACTTTGTACCTGCATTTATAGTGGTATAAAGCAAAAAGTCACCTCTTGGGGAGCCACCTGTACACCCTGGGACTGGAGTTCATGCAGCCTTGTCCCAGCAGAGCTGCCTGATTTACCTATTTTTCACATTCTGTTTGGTAATACAGCAGCAACAAGGCATGTGCTGCTGTTATTTTGAAACAGTCATTTCAGCAAACCATTTGTATTGATCTGTTACTGCTTGGGATGGAGATGAGTTATTTACACCCATGTGTGCTTCTGTGCCAACGTAACTGCATCAGCAAAAATGGATGGTTTTTAATTGTACACTCTGGTTAGGTCATATTTAAACACCTATGTTGTATGACTTTAGGGGGTTTTTGTCCCATAACTGTTGATAATTATATTCCTACTCTCTGCTTTTGAAATAGGTCCATTCTTTAACTTCACACTTACTTTAGGCTCTAGAAAAATACTGTTTAGAAAGGGAACCTGGAAAGTAAGGCATATTTTCCTTGTGCAGTTATGTTCATCTTTGTGTATATGGTTAAAAAATCCCCAACAACCAAAGAGAAGAAGACATTAAATAACAAAAAATATTTTCCTTGAGCACAGACCTCCCTGGACTGAAAGGCACCACAGAGGTTCAAATCACCCAGCACAGTCTGGTCGTGTTCCCAGTGTAGGTGTTGGGGATTTGACCACAAGTCCTGGGTTAGCCCAGCTTTAAAACCCCACTCAGAAATGCCAATCCCATGCTCTCATTTTCCCAAGAAACTTCCCACTGAGCATGGCTTCCAAAACCACAGCCACCCAAGCAACAAGGCAAAACATCCCAGCAAACAAACCTCTCCTCTGCAGTGGGAGGGCAGCTGGAGCTGACCTGGCCTGGAAGCTGCAGAGAGCAGCCCAGCAGGACACAGCAAAACCCAAATTGTTTGGCAGGGTTTGGTGCCAGCACACAGAGCCCGAATCCTCCGGCAGCCAAAAGCTCACTTGGAACAGACACGCTGCCTCGTGGGAGCAAACCAAGGCTGGCACATTGGGCTCCTGGCAGGGAAACACTAACATCCACCTCTGGAGGCAGAAGGAAGAAGAAACTGGGGCAGTGGAAATGATGAGGCAAACCAAGCCATCAGCATCTGCTGCTGAAGAGTGTAGATTTAGACCTGGGTATATTTAATTTGTTTAGGAGGATGTTACCTGGAGGCACTCTGGGAGCAGGGACAGCTACCAGCCATTCCCAGCTGATCTGGCTGCAGCCCAGGGTGGGCCAATCCTTCCAATTCAATCCTTTCAGTGCTTCCCAATGTCCTTTACCAAGAGTGAAATAGTACCCAAACCCCCAGGAGCATCACTGCCCAGTGACCACCCAGCTCATCCTCCAACACCAGAAGTCTGTGGGCAGTGCCGAGTAGTTGCTACAGCCCAAGTAAAGTTACAGTTAATAAAAGAACAGCACTTTGGAAATGAAGCTACAAATAAGAACAGGCCCTGCAGTAGGAGCACTTACCCCAAAAAGAGGGGAGACATCTAATGCAGGAGCAGTGTGATGGCAGCAAACCTGTCACTCCAAAGCTGCTTCCTGCATGGAAAGCCAACAGGAGGGACCACGCTGCTCCCACAAGAGGAACCACTCGGAAGGGCCCATGAGTGTCTTCCTCAGCCTCCCCTTTTAAATAGTGCTCTCCCATGACTTTCTCTCCTTACAGACTCTTTGTCTTCCATTGAGCCAGGCTCTGGACAGGATGGGATCCCAGGCTCCCCCCTGAGAACCAGCATCAAGATCAAGCGAGGAGGACCCCGGCAGCCCCAGGCCCACCAGATCCTCTCTTCACTGCTGGAGGACGGTGAAGGCAGAAGGAGAAGCAACCGGATGAAGTAGGAGCATGTCCGTGTTCTCCTGCCTGTTCCCCAGTTAAAGATACAGTACCCAGTGCCTAACTGCAGGCTGCAGATGCAGTGGGTGGGAGGCTGCAGTGTTGGTGGCTGGGTTTCCTTCCCTGGCCAATACTGAGCCCTGATTGCAGGAAATGACTTATCCGTAGCTCAGAGAGGATTTTGAGAAGGTTTTCCTTGATTTTGTTGGTTATTTTGCCTTTGGAATCACAGTTGTCAGGTATCTCAGAAGCTGCCTACAGAAGTGACACCTCCTGGCTGTGCCTCGAGATTTAACCCTCCCCTTGTTCCTCACTGCCCTTGGCAGTCACTCAGTAAAGCTCTGCTTAACTGGCTAAGCCCATCCATGCCACCCAGACCCAAAGCCAAGCCTCAGCCTTGTCCATTGCTGTGGTTGGGGGCATCTGCTTTTATTTCATGTGTTGGTGTCACACTGACCTCCAGATGCTCCTTCCACAGGCTGTGAAAGGATTTCTTTTAAGCAAAGAACAAATTAGAAAACACAAAGTACATCTAAAAGTGTTACTCTGAAAATTCAGGTGACTCTCTGGACTTAAGCAACAAGATCTTTGTTTTGGCTTTTCATGTTGCTAAGTGCATGTGAGTAACATTATTTCTATTTGTGGTTGGCTAAGCAAGGACTTTTGATGCAAATGTTCATGGCAACATTGGCTTTCTGTCTATCTTCAGAGAGTTTAGACTGTTTCTGTGAAAATACAGAGCAGTTTGCATGAGATATGATGGAATTGTGCAAGAATTTTCCCATACTGTGTTCAGCTTGTGCATACATCCAGAGATAATTAATTTAAGTGGTGGCAGTAATTATTCACGGAACGGGATATTTTGCAATAGTTTCTTAATCCTACAGCAATCAGAAAAAAATGTTTTCACAGTGTTTTGTTTTAATCTTGTGAGTAAATCCTTACCATTTGAATCTGGAGACAGTGTAGTAGCAAACCACAGCCTAAGGAATTAGTCTTGTCAAGAGCTTATCTTGCACTGGGAGTTAAATACAGAGTCATTTTACTTTTTGCAATAACTTGTTATTTTAGGGGAAGTACCAGCTTCCAGGTTTAAGAAGTTGAACCTGCCCTTCAGTGACAAATGAATCACTCCACCTGCTGTGCTAACGAGGTCAGACAAGCTGATGTCATTCATGTAGACAGTGATTTTTGTTAGAAGGGGGAGATTAATCAACAGACCTGACTGTACTATTTTTTACTCTTTAATTCCCACATTCTGACAGTTTTCAAATTCAGCCCAGGACAGAAGAGAGCAAATTGAGTTTGTGTTATTGGCCCCTCTATCTCTGGTTCCTGTGCAGGACAGAGCTGTGTGAGCAAGCTGGGCTGCACTGCTGCAGTGTTTCTGTCGGAAGCTTTGCAAAGAAAACACTCTGCAGTCCCTGTGTTCAGCATCCCAAGTGATCTTCCCAAGGTGAAACCCACTGGAAATGAGGCTAAAAATGGAGGAGCTCTGCCAGCCCAGCATTAGCCAGAGATTAAATTGACTGTCCACACACACTGTAAACATGGCAGTGCCACAGAGACATCCAATTCCAATCCTTCCTCTGAAGGCCTGGCATTTTCACAAGTGAACAGGTTACAAGGTGGCTGGGATCACCATGCCTCCACTTGGCCCTGCTCTTCAGGAACCCAGCCATCCCCAGCCAGGTGAAGTGGCATAAGCTGATGCTGAGCAAGCCCCAGAACTTTGGTTTTAGTGCTGTGCAGTTGAATAACCACCAGCTGTGGTGGAGGCAGCAGCAATGCAAGTCCCTGCCCTGCTTTTGCATCCTCACTGTGCTTGGCCAGTGCCAGAGGTGGGGCTCCTTCAGCACCAGCCCACCTGGTTCAGGTTGTGCTTCCAAATGAATGAGTTTTTCATGGGACATTTCCAAAGCCCAAAGCTTTGCAGGAGTTTGAGGAGTTGCCTGGCTGGACTCTGAGTTCCAGCTGGAGTGTGGTGTAGAGAGACAAGAAAATGAGTAAAGCTCAAGTCCAGCAGGTTCCTGACCCTTGGAAGAAGGAAATAAATCCTCTCTGAATGCATCTTAGTTTCAAACCCAGCACTAACTCTAAGGATGTCTGTAAGAGCCCATGTCCCTCCCTGGCAGGGCAATAGCTCTGTTTGTGGGCAGCCAGGCATGGAGCAGCCATGGGAACATTCTTTCCATCTAAGAATTAAATGTGCCAAAAAAAGGATGTTTCCCCATTTACAGGCTGATTCCTGTGGAAGAATTGAGAAGTACTTGGTTACCTCTGTGTTGAATTGGGACCATCTTGGTCTGGATCACATGGACACTCCAAGACCTCGCTGGTGGCTTCCAGGAGATAAGTCCCTGTGCCAGCCAGCTGGTGTTGGAAAATCCTGCCTGAAGACTGAGGAGAAGTCTCAGTCCAGTCTAAACTCGTGCACTGGGCAGGCTGGTGCCACAGGAACAATGTGTCCTCCTGGCAGCTTCAGGAACCAAACCCAACCAAAGCAATCTTTAAAAAGGGAGATGGGGAAATGAAATTCAGTTTCACTGGTCCTGTAGATATAGGATTGAATTTGGGGAAGAGGGGATACAATGAGGCCGTTTTCAGTTCCCCGACATTTTAGAGGCTTCACTTTGAACTGAAAGAGAAATCTTTCTTCCTCCAAGTTTGTCTTCTGAATTCAAAGCTATTGCATGAGCTTGGTGAGTGCTAATGCATTAGTCCCTCACATTGCTGAGGCATTCATACTGACAAGGATTTGGAATTTTGTCTTATTTAAAACAAATTACTGACAAGATGAAAGGAAAACTTAATGGAAGTCGTTTGCAATTAATCCTGCCAAGTCAATTGTCAAAAGGCTGTTTAGGTTTGGGTTGAGACCACTTTAATTATTGATGTTTCCAGGTTTCTGTAGGAGCTGTGTAATTTTTTCTCCTTGCTTTGTAGCTCCATCTCTCTGATGAGGTACTGTATCTTTAACTGGGGACAGTAGGACTGTACCAGATGGACTTTCTCTCTCTGCTGGGGTTTCATTCCTCTCCACTCACACCAGGGTTGGACCACACTCTTGTGCCGCCTCAGTTTAATGATGTTTAAAGGTGAGCACAGCCTCACACACTGACATTAGTGATAATGGTGACTAAGCAAACCACTCCAACCACATTCTCCATCATAGGCAGGATCCTGAGGTTCATTTCAGCCAGGGCATATAATGCTTATTGCCATGTCTATGTAACTTAGGGGATTTATTTGGAATGCGTGCTCATTTAGAAATATATTTTAATTGAAATGTTTAGTGCTTTATCTTACATACATACTGTGCAATATCATAGTGTGTTCTTTTACTTTTTTTGTTTTTTTTTTTTCCTAAGACTTTTTTGAAATTCTTGATGTTTGTTTGAGCTCCAGTGTGTTTTTGACTTGGATCAGCTCTGGTAGTACTAGTGTTTTCCTTGCCCTGAGCTAACCAGAAGCAGTACATTGCACAACCAAAACCCTTTGCAAGTCATGCACCCTCATGTTCACCAGTAATCTGGAACTCCTGGGAGGCAGTGAATGCTCCTCTCCAGAGGGTCTAATTTGCACTTACTGTAAGGAATTGATAGCAACCCAGGGAAATAGAAATAAAACAGAGGGAAGAGCCCTCACCTGCTCCCACCAAACTCCACAGTCATTTTGCCACCAGCTTTCAAAGGAATGGGCCTTAAAAGTCAGATTCAGCCGTGGAGCAGCTCATGCTGGTGCTGTGTGGGCTCTGCTCCAGTGTCTGCCATGAACTGTTGTTGTGTGGGACCCTGAGCACTGTGACAAAGGCTTCTAAGGACAGTGAGCTTCTGGAATTCCTTCCCAATATAATGATTGGAATCCCATCCTCCTGCACGTTTACAGCCTTTGTCTGACTCAACATCACATTCCATTGGGGGTGTAGGGGTTAACTACTCAGAGTCTCTGTGATTTCTTGGTTTCCTGTGAAACCAAGGGATTCAAAGGTGCTATAATTGTTCACAAGGCACATTCCCACCCCGGGAAGGAAATGGTAACTTCTTCACTAGTTATTTTACACAGTACCTTTTTATTTATATCAGTATGTTTCATATGTGTGCCAATGGTCCTGGCTTCTCTCCTGGGGATCAGCTTTACAACCATTTGGTCTTTTATAGGGCAGCCATAGGCAGTATGCATCTTGCAGCCACGTGTAATTTCTTAACTTAGAGCAAGAATAAATCTCATCTGACAGGATGAACTCATTTATGGCAGGCTTTAATGTTTGTTGTAAACACAACCTGTTTGTTCCACCTCTTGCATGGTTACTTATCTGTTTTCATATTGCTATGTTATTGTTCCAAATATCTATTTCTCTTTATTTGCTATGGGGTTTGTTACTGTATATGGAATGTTTTGTATTCAGCATTTTCTTACAGAGCAGAGTGGGAACAGTATTCAAGGACCCACAAATACCAAAGACCTTTCATGTAATGCACTGAGAAATAAACTTACTGTAAATGAATATCATGTCAGGTATCCTCTTATTTACAAAGTTCAGAGCAAGTTCAAGCAAACTGTAACCTGAAATCAGGGCAGCTGCTTTTCCTTCCTGACATCTCAACCTTCTCTTTGGGAAGCTCCTTTGCAGGGCTCTTGAAAACAAAATGTGCATGAAGGTCCTGCTTCTGGGCACCTGGTGTGGGCTGGAGGGGCAAAAAGGGCCTTTCTTGCCTAAAACCAGAGCTGAGTTTCCCTGCCCTCTGTGGGACTGACTCCTCTGAAGGTGTTGGATAGAGAGATCTGTCTCCAGGACACCCTGAGCCACCTCTCTGCATTCCCAGCCACAGGACCCAAACATAGGGGCACATCCCAAACACAGGGGCACATCCCAAACATGGGGGGGAACATCCTAAACACAAGGACACATCCCAAACATGGGGGGCACATCCCAAACATGGGGGCACATCCCAAACACAGAGGCACATCCCAAGCACAGGAACACATCCCAAGCACAGAGGCACATCCCAAGCACAGGAGCACATCCCAAGCACAGGGCACATCCCAAGCACAGGAGCACATCCCAAGCACAGGGCACCTCCTGCCCTCATGGGAGGTGTTTCAGCTCCTCACAGCCTCTCAGGTAATGTCACCTTTGAGGATCCTGCTGTGCAGAGCGAGGCTGTCCCCGAGCTGGCAGATTCCTCCTGCAGAGCAGCCTCCAGTTCCTGCAGGAGTTTGGTGTCAGTGCAGATCCAGGGATCACAGCTCTGCCTGGGCTCAGCGAGGGCACTTGGAGGACAGGTGGCTGCAGCAGATTGTGAGGGGGAAACAAGCCAGACAGAGAATTGTGCTCTGCCCAACAGTGTAAATTAAAATCTGTTGATATTTGCAGCATTCCTCACTTCCCCAAAAGTTTCCTCACAGTACAAGGAAGTCGAGCTGGCTCAGCTAAGGCAGCAAGATCTGCCCAGATCCCCTCTCTGACATCCCCTGGTACCTCCTGGGCATCTGCTTCCTCCAGCAGTCTTTGAGTGTTCTCTGAGTGTGCCTCTGAGCTTATGGAGACCCCCAGAGTTGTCATCTCTTGTGACAATTTGAACTGCCAGGAGAGGATGTGGGTAAAGACCTTCTTTTAACATTCCTGCTCTGGGAACAGCTGCCCCTCGAGAGGCAACACCTCTGTGTTATCAAAGGGAGCTGTAGGGGAGGACCTGGGCTGTTTCACAGGTGAAACAGTTCTGGGCTCTGAACTTGTTTTTCACATCCCAATGAAAACAAGAGACATGTAAATCCCAGCCAGCTTTTTGCACTGCAGAGATGCAGATACCAATAGTGCAGCAAAGGCTGACCCTTGTAAACACACCAATGTCCACAGAGTCAAGGCCTCTGCTTCACACAGAGTTTTGCATCACTGATGAGGACATGTTCAAGGTTATTCCATGCCAGACATTCCCATGCAGCACTTCTCTGGGTCTCTCAGGGTGTATTTATCACGGTTTTTGAGTCCTAACACCTCCAACTCCGATATATTTATCCTTGCAAAAAGTCCTCTGAGGGAAGGCAGTTGTGTTAATCACCACTGCACAGATTGGGAGTTGCTGGATAAAAGGCTAAATTAATTTCTTGGGACGTTTGTGGCTGTGCTAGTCTGCCAGGCACCAAATTAGCATCAGGCCCATGTTGGTCTCTGGGCCATTATGGCCACTGATTGTAATCACAGCGAGGGGAACTGACTTCTCCTGAGCTTAACACAGCCCAGGAAAATCAATGGCAGAGGGGAACACACTGAACCTGTGGCAGGAGCTGATTAAAAGAAAACTATTTATTCACAAACAAAACACAGCTACTCTTGGAGTTCTCTGCCTTAACTCTTCATTAGCCACATGCTTAGCAGCAAGTGGCTCTTTATCCAGGCAGGCACTGGCACTGTGGTATGGCCATGAATGGAGCTGGAATTCTCTCCACATTGCAGCCTGGGGATGGGGAAAGCAGTGAACCTGGAACAGGAACCAACTCACCTGAAACTTCCCAAGCAACATTATGGAAAAACAACTACTACATTGGATAAAGTTAAAATAAGCACGGAGATTATATTACTTATTTACCCTCTAAGAACAGTTCACCAAAACCAGTGACAAGCTGGTTCAAAGATGGATTGAAAAAGATGTGACTATTCCAGACTGAAGGATGTTTGCTTGGCATCAAGGAGAGCCTGGGAGCTGATCAGGCCTGACTTTGTTATCTCTGAGCTTTTATGGGAGAGGTGGAGAGAAACAGGACAGGTATTCCCCCTGCCACATCCCACTTTTAGGACAGGATCAAACACTCCTGGACAAAGCTGATCCTGTTTTTTGACTCCAGTGGCAAACTAAACAGCACCCACTCTCTATAGCATAGCAGGGAAAGGTGATTTAGCCATGGGCTGGCAGATAAAACTTGTACCAGTGATGAGAATTAATTGTTGGAACAATTAATTTGCTGAAGGATGTGATAGAGTTTGCACCCCAAGATGGTTTTCAAATTATGAGAGGACTTTCTCCTCTTAAACATGATAGATAGATAGATAGATAGATAGATAGATAGATAGATAGATAGATAGATAGATAGATAGATAGATATGAGGGAGAGGGGTGTGTGTGACCCAAGGCACATCCATCCAGGAGAGCTGTGCCAGGTGCTCAGACTGGTAGAATCACCAACCACAAAGCCCATTCCTGACCCAGCTCAGCACTGGAAGGATTTGCTGCCATAAAGCTTCTCTACAAATCACCAGGGCATGGGAACAAGGTCCTTGCAGCATCCTGCTGGCAGCAGCTGCCCTGAGCACCTCCAGGACACGCTGTGCAGCTTCTAGAACTCCAAAGGGCTGACCAGGGTGGGACACTGGCAGCCAAATTTTGGCCCAAGACTGGACACACAGCAAGGCAAGCAAGAGGTGCCCCACTGACCATGGGAGAAGGGAAGGGCAGAGTCAGCCCAGAAGGGACCTGTGGCAGCACTGTGGGACTGTGCCAAGGAAAACCTGATTTATGTGTAACTGGCTGGAGTTAATGTTCACCCAGTAGTGTTCTGTCACAGCTAAACTTTAGACTTAGCTCAGAAAACACTGGCTGAGTGCACGATGAGACCCTGGGAGCCACCTTCTCTCTGCTCCTCAACCACAAAAACATCTTCAGAAATGGAGGGAGCCTGGGTCTACCTGGTGACAGGAGGATGTGGGTTTGTGGGGGAGAGGATTGTAGAGCTCCTGTCTCAACAAGACTACATCAAAGAAGTCAGAGTTTTTGATTCAGTAGCAAGAGAAGAATTAGAAAAACTCAGCACAGGTAAGAAAAAGGCACCAGCATCTACTTAGTGGCCATGACCCTCCCTTTCATGGCAGCTGGGGTAACACTGGAGATGCCACAGGTACAGGCGTGGGGCAGGAACCTGGATTAAACAGGCTGGGTGAGGAACAACTTCCAGCTCAGACCTTTTACAGCACGGGACTAAATCAAAGAAAAAAGATCCTGAGGGATGGAGCACCCAAGAGATCAGTGAGGCTCTAAGTCCCCAGGCAGGGATGAGTTGTGAGGAGCCACGTGCACAGGGAGTATGTGACACGGGAACTTGGCTGGCCAGCTGCTTCTGCTCAACCAGTCTGGCACAAAGGGGCTAAAACAACATCCTCCTGAGCTGCTCCAACCAGCCACTGCTTCTGGGGAAAATAACTAAAAATCCTGACAGCAACAGAATCAAACTCAGAACCTACTGCAAGCCTTGTGAAATAAATTATGGAAATAATCGAGAGAAACTTACAGCAGCCTTAAAATAGGAAGAGGTGAGTCTCAGTAAACACTCAGAGATACTGAATTAATCCATTTGATCATATTCTGAGAGCTGCCTTCATGCAGGGCTGAGTACAGTGAGATATGTTGGGGAAAACAACCTGTTTTACTGGATTCAGGAATACCCATGCAAAACAAGCCAATGCAGCTCAGGGTGCTCTGCTCAGCTAATGCTGGGCTGGGTCCCCTGTCTCTGACTGCCCAAACCTTCAGCCTGCTTTGAGAGAGGCAAAAAATGCTGAGGGAGATCCTCTAGGGAGATATGGATAGAAAGGAGATGCACCTACAGCAAATCAAGACTCCCAGGGAAATATCCCTATCAGAAACCCTCCCTGGCAGATGAACTCAGCAGACTGGTTTCCCCAGGTTTCAGGGAGCCAATTACCTTAAAAGCACCCATAACTGAAGAAAAAGCTGTTTAAACCTTAGGGAGGTGCCAAAATCCACGCTCCAGGAGAGGTCTGTGGCCTGACACCCCAGCAAACCACAGAAAATGAGGCAGAAGGAGCCCGAGGGCCCATCCCAGCCCCATCCCTCTGCCCCCAGCCAGAGGCAGCTCCACCACAGCCTTCCCCACAGATGTTTGTTCTGTTCCTGGGCCACCCCGGGCAGCCCATTTATTTCTGCCCCACCAGGGAGTGGGTACAGTCTGGGCCCTTAATTTCTCACCCAAACTTACAGGTAGGAGAGGTATTACAGCATTACTGTGATTTTTTTTTTTTTTTAAACAACAATCTTCACCATCTGAAAACCACATCCTTCCACTCCATACTGATTTCTGCTTTAGGCTAAAGCAGCTCTCACACACTCCTTCCTCCTCCTCTGCTCCATCCAGCCCTGCAGGGCACTGGCATTGTTCCCATCTGGAAGGGGGCATTGAGTTTTAGGCTGTGGCCTTCCCACTGCTGCAAAAAGCTGATGGATTTGTCTCATCCATCCTGCAATTTATCCTCCTGTTTTACCTGTCACTGCAATTGTGCTGTTTTCAGCTGACAAGCAACAGCTCCTGAGCTGCCCTGGCCCAATTTAATTCCTTCATGAAGATCAGCTGCCTCTTCCCTGCTAAACCAAACAACTTCTCTTTTTTCCTATCAAATTTCACCTTTTTTTTTCCCTCCTCCAGACTCTCTTAGTTACATTCAGCTCATTCTCGAATCCTCCAGCGTGGTCCCTCCCAGTCTGATGTTATCTGCTGATTTAATGAACAAATCTGCCAGATTCCTGATGAAAACAATCAAAAAGACTCAAATACAGCAATAAGCCCTGGAGAGCCCCGGGGCAGCCACCTACCACAGCTGGCAATTCCCTGGGAACTGTAATTCTGCCAGCTTTGTGCTCTCCTTAATGGGGCTTATTTAGCCCATGTTTTACTGACTCCTCGTGAGAATGACGCTGAGTTTCCAAAGCCCTTCGAAAATCAAGATAGATGGCATCAACCTGTTCCACAATATCCCCACAGCCTGTTACCTTGTCATAAGAACAAAGGAGGTTTATCTGGCTTGCTTTGTTCTTGACAAATCCATGTCAGCTGCTTCCATTCTCCCCATTATCCTGCAGGTGTTCACACACACGTGGTTTGAGTGTGTGCTCCTGAATTTCCTGAGGTTGAAACCAAAATGTTCTGTGATTTCCTCTTCTTTACCTCCTCTCTACGCACAAGTGTTTCATTTGCTCTGCTGAACCCTTCCAGTGCCTCCAGAAGTTCTCCAAAGTGGCTGATCATGCACTAAAGCTGCAGTTACATCCCTCACCTCTTTAGGAGCCCTGGGTAGAGCTCACCAGGCCTTGTCAACTCAAAAATTCCTCATGGTTGCCTTACACCAGCTGCCTTAAGACAGTTGGTGTGAAAAAGACCATTTAACAGTTTAGCCTGATGGGTTCTAGGTTTTCCCAAACCACTGAGTAGCAGAAAATTCCCCCCAAGAGTTTACTGACACGCTGCTCTCCAGGCAAGGGTTTTGCCTCTGCTACATGGACAACTCCTTTCTTTTTGTCCTCTATTCTCCCTGAATCGACTCTGCGCTTTACTACTAAATTAATTTAATATTAATACTCAATGTTAATTAATTTAATATTAAAACTCATTGGAGCGAGTCCATGGATTGTTGGCTATGCTAATTAAGAAGCAGCCTGACCCTTTTGTAAAAATTCTGCCTCATCCTCCATCCCAGGTTGCTCAGAGAACACTCAGCCACTTGATCTGCTGTCCTGGCTTCTGTCCCTCCTTTTGGACCATGAGGAATAATCCCTTTCCCCCTTTCCCCTGTTGGATCTTCTCTTGAGGGTTTCCACATCATAAAACCCCCACAGCTGGAGCCACAGACCCTGCCCTGAGCTATTCATTTGTGTGATCCTTCAGAAATTCCCACCCTGACCCTGGGATGTGTGGGGCTCTCCAGGCAGCTGCCAGCCCAGGGCAGAGGAGTCACCTCCTTCCCACAGCAACCCCGGGACTGGATGGTGGCAGATCCCTGAGGAGCACAGGCTCCTAACCCCAGCTTCTTGCTGGCCTATTCCCAACTGCGGGAAAGGAAAAAGGGAAAAATGCTACTTAAATGTTACAACACTGTCTCAAAGCAAGAAAATGAATAGTAGATGCCAAGAGCAGCCATGTATGGAACAGCGACTCTGAGGAAGGAGAAGGTAAAAGGGAATCGGGGAAAATTCCTTCAGAGTGGCTCAAAGGGAAGGATTTCCTATGAAACATTCTAAACCTGTTACATTATTTTCCTTCTTAATCTACAGTATTAGCAATTTAAACAAAGATCTGTTCAATGTCTCTTGAAATCAGCAGGTGTTATTCCCAGCAAGCCCTCACATTTTCTCTCTGAGGAAAGTTCTCGGCACAGCTTCCCCGATGGCCAGGGGCTGGAGCAGCTCCCGGTGTGTCCTGCTCCCAGGGCTGCCCTTGGATGCAAGCGGGGGATTTGCAGTGCCAGACACAGCGATTCTCCCCCGCATCTGATGCAGAGCACTGCGTTGAATTAAACCTGATGTAAACCTGGGAGTTCAAAAGGAAGGAATGTTGCCCTGGCGTGCTGCATTCAAACGGCGCAGTCACTGTCAGAGAGCAGAGAGGAAATCCCACGCCGGATCCTGGCTCTGCAGGAAGGTGAGGATGCTGATTTGGACTCTTTCCCCACCCCTACATCTCTGGCTATGGTGTTTTTCTGCAGCTACCACTCGTGTGACGGTGATGAGAGGAGACATCCGCGACCTGGGCGCGCTCCTGGCTGCCATGCGGGGCGTGCAGGTGGCAGTGCACAGCGCCGCGGTGGTGGGCTACCGGAGCGCGCTGCTGGGCTACCGGAGCGCCCTGCCCTTCTGCCACATGAGAGCTGTCAACGTCGGGGGTGAGCCTGAATGGGGAGCCGAACTCAGCCCTGCCCTCGCACACACCTCGCAGTCACACTAGAGGCTGCGGCAGGCACATCCACCCGCGTTTAGCGCTCCCTCGTCCTGAATCGCACACACCCCGGGGTGGGAAAGGTGCCCGGGACCTTTCCAGCGGGGAGCTTTCTCCCTCTGCCCGTATATCCTTGGAAAGGTGCCCGGGACCTTTCCAGCGGGGAGCTTTCTCCCTCTGCCCGTATATCCTTGGAAAGGTGCCCGGGACCTTTCCAGCGGGGAGGTTTCTCCCTCTGCCCCTATGTCCTTGCTCAGGGCTGGGCATGCTGCTCCTCTCCGCTGCTCATCAAATCCGGGCTCGGTTTTTGCTCAGCTGTCCTGGTAGAGGGCAGGACTTCCCCTGATGGCACTGAGGTGGTTCGGGACACACCTAGAGTGGTAAGAAACTGTTCGGTGTGACAAGGACAACAGCTAAAATTAACCCCTGTTCTAGATAGCTCGCAGCTTTCCCAGGGATTTTGCCCTGTCTATACCAGCACAAGGCTGTACCCGCTGAACTGCATCCACTAGAAGGGAGTGATGCTGTTTTAATTAGTAGATTGATGGTGTTTAATTAGTCAGAGTTCCCAGCTATCATGTATCGACAGGCCACGTGTAACTGAGAGCTCCACAGCCCTTTCCTCCCACCACCAAGAGCCAATTTCATGTTCAGTGCAAGATCTGCTTAGAGAAAATTTGTTCATAAATCTAGGAAATAAGCACAGGCTATAAAAATAATGAAATCCCTATTACAGCAGCAATTCCAGTGGCACCTCAGGCTGTTAGCTACTAAAATAGTCGTTAACCAAAAGGAAGGAATTTTATTTTTTTTTTTTTAATACGTATACCTCCAACTTGATTACTGCTTAGGGCTTCTACTATTTGCTGATACATTCAAGGGTAACATTTAAATTCCAGCCTGCTTTTCATCGCTGTAGTTGTTTTCAAAACTCAATGCTTTTAAGAGCCTGTATTGTACTTTCTGTGTATTGAGAATATTCAGAGCCTGAGGGTTCCTGCTGCCTTTTAGTGGCTTTGTGAGCTCTTCCCCTTCACTGTTGCTGTGAGCTCTGTGCTTAAGCACAGGGAGGATTTACAGAGAGCACTCAACACTGAGCAAGTCCTCTCCTCAGCAAACCAAACCTCTTGCAGGTGTTGGTGACATTCCCAGAAAACCACACACGTCAGGATTTTCCAGTGTGACCGAGTGCCTCTTTGAGAAGCACAGTCTGGGATGGCTTAACAGGAGCTGTCCTGTGTTTGTGCCTCCCCTTGGATGGCCCTAATGGACCTCCCTAAAATGGGGCTGCTGCCCTCACTTGGGCTCCTCAAAATCCTGAACTGAGGGATTAGTCTGAAGTTCTCTGTTAAAATCCTGGCAGATAAAAGAATAAAAATGGTATTTGATACCTGCTGTAGACTTCATGGAAAAAAGTAGGGTCAGGAGAGGTCAAGTATATAATCCTCTAGCTGGCTCTCTGTGCAACTCAGGCCACAGAAATTCATCCAATTACTGCCCTAAGCCCAACAATTTGTGGCTAAATTGGACCATTCCTTTTCAAAAGGCTTGCTGCCTCGAATTAAGGGTGCCAGTTAATGGGCTATTTATCATGGCTTTCAGCAAGCCATAACAATGCTGAGGAGTGCTGGTGTGGCTATGGTTAATTATCATTTCTGGCCAAAATTTACGTCTTCTGCTTTGATTTCCTCCTCTGTTTCAACCACTGGCTGCTGAATCCTGTTATAGTCTTGTTGACTAAATTGAAGAGTTCTCTTCTACAAGAATTATTTTTTTCATCTAGTCCCTTAAAGACTTTTTAATCTGCTTTTTGTTAAACTGAATGGATTTAAACTCAGCTGTTTCCAGTGATGTTTCTCACCAGGGGTTCTCAGTTTACTTTACATATTGTGATAGGCTCATGGAGAAGCACATTGCTTCTTTTCCACTGGGATTTCCGATGGATTCATGTGCTCTGAAATTATCCTAAACTCTGGATTTCCTTGGTAATTTTGGATTATGCCCTTAATAGCAAAGAGAAGAGAAATCACAAGCCCTCCCACACAAGATCTGCAGACAGGCTCAGGGCAGAGCCTGCTTAGCCAGGGACAGATAGTGGGGAGGTTTCTGGAAACCAACCCTACAAGCTGCTTCCTTTCAGATCTGCTTTATCAGATCTGAGGGCCCTCACTCCTTGTCACTGAGCTTCTCACAGGATCAGCTTGGATCAAAATCACAATGAATGCAAAAACCACCCCTGCAAGAGTCATAAATCATTTGAGCCCAACCAAGATATTCCAAAATAACCACACTGAATCACACACACTGACCAACAAGTTCAGCCAGAACAACTTTCCTTAAAGCAAATCATGTTTTGGATTTGTCTGGATTTCATGTGGACTTGTAAGCTGCCCTCATTCTTTTATTTAAAATTCTGCAGCTATCAGGAGTCTGATGGAGTGATTTCACCCTGTAGCACCCTGCAGAGCTCCTATAGAGCAACACATGCAACAAAAACATTGATCCTTTGCTGAAAGGCTGTGGTTCACCAACAGTCTGCCCACAAACTAAAAAAGATGGAGTTTTTCTCTGCTGAGCTCTCAGCTTCCCTTTGTTAGCAGCTCTAAAGTCCAATTTAAGTCAGTTGCCAATGGCCATGGAGGTTCAGCCACATTAGAGCTGTGGATGTGACTCCTACTCATGCTATAAACCATCCCCTCCTGAGGAACTGCAGCCCTGACCTGGGGCTTTATATGGCTTCAGCCATAAAAAGAGATGGATTTGTTCCAAGTCAGAAAAAGCCTGGGAATCTGATTTGATTTGCACTACAGGAATCAAGGCAGGGTGGTTGATGTTTGTCCTTCCCATCCTGCCCCACAGGTACTGAAAATGTGGTAAGGGCCTGCTGTGTCCTGAGCATCCCATACCTGCTGTACACGAGCTCCATCGCGGCCGTGGGACCCAACACCTCCTGTGAGCCCATGCTCAGGTGAGGCTCAGCAAATCCTCTCCATGGCTCTGTTTGTCCAGTCAAACAGCAGTGCAACTGCAGCCAGATGGAGGTTTGAGCTGTGGCTACCAAGGGGAAGATTTGTGTTCCCCTTCCTGTCTATTCCTCCTCACTTTCTTGAAAATCCTTCTCTGCTGCTCTTCCCATTGAGGAACCATGGCTGCTCCCAGCCTAAGCCTGGCCAGTGATACCCCAGGGTGAGAGCTGCATGGCCCAGCTGCACTTCCAGGCTGTCCCTGGATGTACAGCCCTGTTCCTCTGAGCCCCAAAATCAGTTTCAGATAAGGTTTCAGGTGCTCAGAGTTTGGGATATGGCCAAATAATACCCTGCTGTTGGGTCAGAGTGTTTGCTCTCCCTCACAGTGAGCCAACCCAAAGGGCAGGTGGTGCCCTGCTGTTACCACCACACTGCTCCTCCTCCTCCCAGCTCCACAGGGCACTGCTGGCAAGCCTGCACCCAGCTCCTGTTGTCAGTTGTGGGCAAATCTCAAGGAGTACTATCCCAGAAAAAATTAATGGCCCACAAAGTCTTAGGGGACAGATGCACTGGTGTGACCCTGCCCTGCAGTACTCAGGTGTAGTCACATCTTTCTGTCACCTGCTTCTGACCTGTAAACATGCTCAACCCTCCTCCTCTGTTCTCTGTCTGGCTCCCACAAGATTTACCCACAGACCCAGAAGCAGCAGCTGAGCTTTAGAAAACCCTCTGTGGCAAAGGTGGGATTTGGATGCATACAAAGACAGTGGTCAAAATAACGATTTTGGGGTTTTTTTGATCTCCAGAAGTGACTTTGACAATCAGCTGACACCCCTGCTCAGGGCTCAGCATCAGGATAGCTTTTGTACTCCTGGGGCAACAGTACCTGCACCTTGAGAGCAGGGCTGATATTTCTGAAGACCAGGGCCTGAAGTTTTAGGTTAAATTTGAGGTCAGGGAGAGATATCTGCAGTCTGATAGGTACTGTTGGAAGGGTCCTTGCTGATTTCAAGCCTGGTTGTAGCCACACAAACTGCTCAGACCCTGGAAACTTGTGTACCAGGAGAACTGGCTCCAAGCCAAGTGGTGTCTCCACAGGCAGCCAGGCTGGACACAGCTGCCTTCAGTCACTTGGCTCTAGAAATTTGAGCCCAGCTAGAAAATACGTAACTTAAAATGACCTACAAGCATAAATTTCACGCTCACAAGTAAGTCAAGGCATAACCCAGTTGTTTTGAGAAGTGTCTAAGCACTCAAATCTGTAGAATAAATGTCTGGCTTATGAAAAAATCCATGAGAGCAACTCAATCCACTTGGGACCACAAGCACTAGAGACTGTGTCACTGCAAAGCTATGATCTTTGGTCACCAGCATATCCAAATAATTCCTAAAAATTCATGCAGATACAGGCACATCCTTGTCAGTGTTTTAGTCCTGTGACTTAAGAGAGAGATGTGAATAGATGTCTAGAAAAAATCAGCCCCAGATCTTGCCTGATCACAATCCTTTGGTTTGTGATGGTGGCACCAACAGGGGCAAGCAAAACCCACCCAGGCTGATGCTTATGGTGCTACGAACAGCCTTCTCCAACAACACAACACCTGGAGCCTTTCACTCATTTTCACACTCAGATTCTCCCATTATCCTGAGACGAAGCCTTAGAGAGGAGTCTTCATTCTCCAATTATTTTGATTCTAAACGAAGGGAATTAGATAATGGGAGAAGTATCAGCCCACCAGTAAAAACCTTTAAAACCAGTAAAAAACCCCACCTGTCTCAGCAGGGAGCCCAGGGATGGCTGGGAGCAGCACAACACAGCTCTGTTTTCCAGACTGAAAGCACAGGTGGTGCCTCTCCCCTTCCTCCTCTTCTCACCTCCCCATCCCCGCCCGTTCTGTTCTGCCCTCTCCCTCACATGATCCTGCCTGCCTTTTCCTTTTTCTCTGTCCCCCTTCTCCATCATTCCTTGTAGAATTTATCTAAGTCCCCTCTCCGTGCTCGGGAATTGGCACAGACAAAGCAGGAGGAGTCTCTGGCCGGCGATGGGCGCGGGGATAGTGCTCACACCTCAGCATCCGACAATAATAGAAAATGCCTCTGTCAGTCTCAATCCCTGGGAGACAGGCACTGCTGAGATACCTTCTGACAATGCTGCTCCACTCTGATTAGTGTTCACTTATCTGGGATCGTTTTGAAAAGCAAGAGCATTATGCTGAGCTCTTTGTTACTACCAAGCTTCAGAGGGGTGGGGGAAGGCACACAGAGCAGAGCCCAGGAACAGCGGGCAGGTTTGTCCCTTTGTGAAGCTGCTGCTTTTTAAAAGCTTTGCAGGGAAAAAAAAATTGATTAAAAAAAAAAATGACAGAAAGCAATTAAAACTAGAACTTCTAGATAACCCCCCACTAATTGTCTTGGGCCTCTCCCGAGCTTGCAACAAACCTTGCACAATCAATCTTTTGTCCTGCTTGCTTTTTGGTTTGTCTCTTGTTCATCCCCCATAAACACAGGGAGGGGAGGAGGGTTTTGTGGTAGAAGTGCAGGGTGTGTGAGGAGGCTGCATCTCTGATGCTCCTAATTTATTTCTGTTGCTGTAGTGCAAGGAGAGCCTGATCTCAGCTGGGATATCTGACACACAACATGCCAGACTGCTGAACAGGCAACAGCCAGGCAACAGCATCAGTACATTTTATGCAGGGAGATCTGAGCACAGAAAAGAGAAAGCAACTTGCCCAAGGTCAAACAGGCAGCCTGAGTCAGAGCTGGCTCTCCCAAGGCCCAGGGTTTGACAAAAACACCTCTGATGCAGATTTGCTGTGTGAATCCCTTGCAGGCCACTGAACCCTTCCAGGAGATGTATCTGAGCCCATCTGCCACAGGAGGGTCAGGAATCCTCATTGCCCTGTGTGGAGTACACCATGCCTGGCAGATCCTGGTTGGATGGGGTGGATTTCTCTCAGACAGCAAAATATAGAGCAAATTAATTTAAAAATGGGAAGAAAGTCTCCAGCAGCACATGGAGGGAGAGAGAGCTGGCCTGTGCTACTTGGGGGAGCAAGGGAGCAAGTGGATGCTCCTTCCCAATGCTGCAAGCCAGGTTTCTTCACTCCAGAGCCCACTGGAGATGCTGAATCAAATCCCATGATGGCTTCAGGCTGATCTAAAACCACTGGGACAAAGTGGTGACACCCTATGGGGAATCAAGCTGCTTTCTGCTTTCTCCTTGCAATTATCCCAGGCCCTGTGAGGCCAGTTCCATGTTAGATCCCACAGGCTTTCCCCTTGGCAGCTGTAAGGTGGGAGCCTGAGGAGCAGGTTTTCTTCCACAGCCACAACCCAGGGTCCCCTGCTTGTCCTTGACCATGGGCCCTCTGCTTCTCCTTCTCCTTCTCCTCAAGGGTAATTTGTGAGGGGAGATGAAGGAGCAATCCCAGCACGACCCTGCTGATTGCAAGGCTTCCAGGAGATCTCCAGCAGCTCCACCAAATCCCCAGCAAATACCTCCCAACTTTAATCAACTCTGTGAGAAAATTAAGCAGCAGTTTCTCCTTTTAGTTTATGGCTCATGAGAGGCTTTTCTCTGCTTCTAATGCAAAAATGAAGTAGGTTTGTTCTCCTTTTCCTGCCCTCCATCTTGTGCTCTTTCTACCTTGCTCAGCTTCCATAAGTTGCCTAAAAAATGTAACTCCACTGCCTTCTAATTTGCCTGATGGAATGTTATTTCAATCATGCTGTTAGACAAAACTAAATCCAGCTCTGAGAAACCACTGCCCTCATGCAAAGCTGCCTGTGAACACCCCTCACCACCTGGTATTCCTTGAGGCTTTATTCCTCCCAAAGTACAGCGAGGATCTCAGCCTCCCACAGCTCCCAGCCAGCAGAAGTCCCTGGGGAGCAGGGAATGCAGAGCAAACCAGGCTGGGACAGATGTCCCTGAGCCCTGTGCTCTGCTCCACGGTCACTCTCTATCCCCCACAATCTGTTCCAGAGGAAATGAGGACACTCAGTACAGCGGGGAAGTGGAGCTGCCCTATGGGAAGACAAAAGCCATGGCAGAAAGAATTGTGCTTGAAGCCAATGGAAAAAAGGTACAAAATGCAGTGGTAGCACCCCTGGGGTTACAGCACAGGACAGGGGAAGGAGGGAGATGGCTGGAAAGACCCCACAGCTCCTAAGAGTGTATCCAAACTCTGCCTGCATTTGATGCAATAAACCACATTGTCCTAAGCCTCCCAAAGGCTGATATTCTCACATCAACAGGAAGCTGCCAGACTCTCCCAGGATCAAAGGGTGCTTCCCTTCAAGCCTGTGCTTCAGCTCCAGCAGGAGTGTGACTTTGGAAAGGGCTGTGCTAAATCAAGGCTGAAGGGTCCATGTTCACCTAGTTTGTACTGAATAAAAGTGTCATTTCCAGGCTTTGCAGAGTGAATTAAGAATTAACAATACTGGTGTAGCCAGAGCCACACCCCTACCCAAGGCAGCTTGTTTTAGACCTGTTTAAAGCCAGCTTGTTTGTTTTAAACCCAAGTTCAGTGTTTTAGACTAGCAGTGCAGTCAGCAGACAGAAGAGTTCTTCTAGACAATGAAAGAGAATGTAAAAATGAGACTTGTGGTCTAAATCACTGCCCAGAGCATCTCTCCCCCAGTCACAATCTAAGGCTTCCAGTTTGGCTGGCTTCCTCTGGTACCTGGTTTTGGTTGTTGCAAATCCTCTTTTGTGCATCACAGCTGCAGCACTCTCCACCCAGCACCCTTCAGGGAGCACCATGTGGCTGCAGGTGTGCTGTGAAAAATAAAATCAAACTGGGCACCTCCTTGAGGTTTTAGGGACCCAAAGCAGGCCCTAAGCATCCAGAGCGCCTCTGGAAACATTGACTTCTGCAGGCCAATATTCCCAGGGTTTAGGGTGATCTGGGAAACCCAGTGTCACTGTGGAAGATTCCATCTCTGGATCCATCCCTCCCTGATTTTACAGCTGAGCAATGGTGGCACACTCAGAACCTGCATCCTCCGTGCCAACACCGTGTACGGGGAGAAGGCAGCGTTCCTCCAGGAGCTGTATTTGCTTGCCAAAGCCCAGAATGGAGTTCTGAACTACCTGGAGCCTGAAAACACAGAGCGTAATCACACCTACGTGGGTGAGTGAAGGCTGAGCTCTTTGCATGGGCTGCTACCAGCTTTAGTCACAGGGGATTTTACACGTCAGCTTAGCCATAATCTCCCCAGACGGAGAGATGAGTATGGTGAACGAGCACAAATGGGTTTGTTACCACAAAACTTAGACTGCCTAAAGGATTTTTAAAGCAATTTGTTATTACTACTGTTTTCCTGGGAAGGGTTTTCTTTTATTTTTTTTCCTTTGAGAAGTGTTTCAGGGGGGAAAAGAGAAATTCAGGGTGTGTTTTTAAAATGTTTTTGCTGTGAAAAGACACTTTTTTATTAGAAAAAAAATTAAACTATCGCTACTTGTCAAATTCTTTACAGAAAAGGCTGTACTACATAACGAATTTTAACAAGCACAAGAAATTACTCACAAAACCTCTAGGAAGAGTTCGTTTTGGTGCCTTTCAGGGGGGTTGAATTCACCATTAGATCATGCAGGCGCTCAGTGATTCCTGTGCACCACACTTATATGTCTTTTTCCAAAAGTGCAGATAACACTATTTTCAAAATGCTGTTAGAGAAGGATCAGGCCTAGATAAATCAAGTGACTCCTTCAAAGGCTCACAGCAGAGCCAGGGATAAAACCCTGGAGCACTGCCTCCCATTCATCCTGCTCTCACTACAAAACACTGCCCTTTCACTTCACATGAACCAGGATCACAAGGCACATTAATTGTCCAGCTCAAAGGGGACACCAAAGGTTTAAAGGTTCTTGGAGGCCTGGATTAACTACTCAGTCTCTCTGCAGCACAGCTGAGCACATGATGAGTGCCTCCCTGCTCCCCAGCACTGAAGCTGGCAGATCCAACGCACTCATTCCACGATAAATAGGGAAACTCCTCCTGAATCCCCATTTCTCTCCCTCCCTTATTTCTCCAGGGAATGTGGCATGGATGCATGTGCTTGCAGCAAGGAACTTGCAGCTGAAGCCAGACCTGCTGGCAGGACAGGTGTATTATTGCTATGACGACACTCCGAGCAGGAAGGGTTTCCTGGTCAGGCACCAGCTGCTGTCCAGTGCAGACCCCTCGGTGAGACTGGGCTCACACATCCCCTACTGGAAGATGTGGTTGATGATACAACTGCACAGGATCATCAGGGTCCTCCTGTCCCCTTTCTGGAGGCCACAGCCTTTCCTCAGCGTGCCCTTGCTGAACACCATAGTCACCACCTTCTCCTTTGAGACAGACAAGGCCTCCAGGCATTTCGGGTACAAACCTCTCTTCACGTGGCAGGAGAGCAGGCTCAGGACTGCACAGTGGCTGAAAGCAGCTGCAGGGAGCCTGGGACCCCCACAGCTGCATGAAAAGAAGAACTAAACAGCACTTTTGGGGTAAGGAGGTTGCTTATCTCACCAGCAGGTTTCATCTGAGCTTCACAAGCTGCATGGATCTTTGGCAGGAGCTTTGCAAACACAGAAATCCTACAGAAACAGAGAAGTAGAAAAACTCACAGGCTGCAAGTCCTACCCTTGCCATGCTAAAATCTCAGCTATTTTGTGTCCCATGGGCATTTGAAACCTTCCCTGCACACACAGGGGCTTGCTGGCCTCCCTCATTCCCACTGTGCCACCACTGCTTCAATGACTTGTGGGTGCAAGAGAGAACAAGCTCAGGTGCCCAGCAAACACCTTTTTTGCTAAAATCAGTGAACCAGTTTTGTTCCACAGCCTGGGGAGTCATGGTCTCAGACATTTGGTGGGGTAACTGTACCTGGCTCAGACACTGAAGGGCTCTTCAGTCATAGTTTTGGGGAGGACAAGTAAAACCCAGCAGGTTCTTGCTCTGATTTAAGCTTTAATAAAAAGAAAAAAAAATATTCCCTTTTCCAAAACTGCCTTTTGCAAGATGCTTCCTGTTATTCTTAACATGTGGAATATTGAATATCTATTTTGAAATATTATCCCTCTAAAAGGAAAACCTCTGATCTCTCGTCCTAGCAATGCATGGACTGACTCAACTTTTAATTGTGTGGATGGAGAACTGATGTCTACAAGCTTAAAGGTGGGATTCACATAGTTTGTAACTCCAAACCTCTTACCTCAGAGCACTCCAGCAGCAAAGAAAAGCAGATTAAAGCCCATGTTCAGCTGCTGTGCTGGCAGAAAGCAACTCCAAGTGAAGGCCTTAGGGGCTGCATTTATGCTAAATAACGTTTGAACTCCAGGAGGAAGAGGTCATTTCAACTCATTCCACGGCACTGGAGCTGCACAGCCCATCTGGGAGCAGCATTTCACAGATGATATTTTCCTCACACAGATGGGGCAGGCACTTCCAGGAGATTCGCAGCTAAACTGTGCTTTCTATCACTTTATCAGCTTCTCTATTTTTAAGACTTTCAGGAGGCTGGTAAATCTACATTATGCACAACTGAGATTTCAGTTTTCACTCGAGATTGGAGGAATTGGATATTTTTACAATACTGGCTCAAATCTAAAATTAACTCTGTTGATATCACACTTGTCTGTTCTGTGAATCTGTACCCATGTCTCGAGTGTTCCTGGAGTAAAAGTATGCACATGCACAAATAGAAGCTTATTTTCTTTTAATTACAAGTGCCCTGATACTCCTGGAAAAAGCAAGTTTCAGCATGGCATCCTTGATAGAAATGATCAAAATTTGCTTCCTGTTAGTCCTGGTAATTACCCAGGAAGAAAAGTGGAGCAATGCAGTGAGAGCTGCCAAGTTAAATTTGCTGAAATTCACAGTCACAAGAGAATTCTTTTTCAAAATGAGCTCACAAAACGGAAATCAGTTGCTCTGGTAATTCATCACTAAGTTCATATAACAAATAAATTTGCCCCAAACTGTTGCAATCTGCTCATAGAGAATTTGAAAAGGTGAAGTGTGTAAGTTCCCTACTATTTTTCCCCTTCCATTTGTGCTGGGGAGGGGTTTAAGAAAGGGGATAATAAGATTTCTGATTTTTCTATATTCACTAAAAGTCTCTTTGCAGTTTTTTGCCATTATCCAAATGGTAGCTGACAGCTCTAAGAACGTGACAAACAAATGCACCCTCAATTCCTCCTGCACATCCCAGAGCATCTCCACAGTGCATCAGCGTTGGCCTCAACAGGTTTTGATGCCTCTGAAATTATGGATTTATCCTGCCAAAAAAGGGCCACTGGGTGGAGCTGCGAGGCTGGGAACAGGTCCCTCCTCGTGGAGCCTCGCTGGGATTTAGCTGCGTTCTGCAAGGGCTGAAATCCCTGCCCAGGCAGCGAGGCTGAAGGGTCTGTCCTCACTCCGTGGCACTGGCAATTCTGGCCTTCCCTCCTCTGGCTGGCAGCTGTTTCCATTTTGTCTACATGGAGCCCTGTAATCAAAGAGGCTGAGGAAATTATTTTTTTCGACTCAGAGCTCATTAGAAAGAATAAAAGTTTGCTTCTTATTTTTAAAAATAGAATGAAATTTGGTGCTCTGACCTCTGAGAAGCCTTGCACAAGTACAACAGGCTGATGCCTTCAGCCCCAGTCCCTCAGTAATTCCTTTGTGAGATTTGGAGCTGCTGCAGATATCAGATGGGAGAGTTGTCAAGCCCCAGCACCATCCCAGAGGTTAATGCCTTACAAGCTTGCCTGCTTTCATAAACCTTGCTGGGAACCTCACCACGCTTTTGTTCCTGTCCTGCTCATCATCACCTATGATTCTGATGCGTATCAGGGTGCAGATGACATGCAGGATAAGCAGCAGGGATTTTCAAAGGTAGCTAAGTGCAGGATTTTTCAAAAGTATCTGAATTAGCTGGCTGCTCAGCTTTTTAAAGACCTGCTCACCTCCCAAGCTTTGACAAAAGCAACCAGAGGATTCCCCTTCCCAGGTCATGGTAGAAATAGGGGGGAAAGTTAGAGAGCAAAGCTTCTGTGCTATTTTCCAAAAAGATGAGTAAGCTTCCTTTGGCTGCCCTGCCTTTTGGCTCCTCCAAGCTAATGCTGCTGCAGACTTCCTGTTAGATCCCTGATTTTATCAGATTATAACTTGTTTTCCCCTGGCAATGCTTTAATTCTTTCTACTGCATTGGGTTGTCATTGGCATTTCTTTTCAGGGTCTCAGCCCTATTATGTAACAGCAGCAGCAAAAAAAGAGAAAAGAAAAAATATTTCAGATCTGTTTCTACTTCTGGAGAGGAGCCTTTGTGCACAATTACTCATCCAAGAGATTCAGCAGGTATAACTGCTTCCCCCAGGGGCTCCATTATATAATTGGATTTCAGCCATACAAATTAAATCCTATCTTACCCCTTAGTTAAGCCAGGCAGTAAGTATTTAATGCTAATATCCCTGACAACTATTGCAGGGAGAAGCAGAGCTGAAGCACAGAGGAGACAGATGTAGGCAATCTCTGCTGCAGGAGCAGGGAGGATGAGCAAGGAGTGACACCTGCTTGTATTTTCAACATGGCTAAACTTCCCCAGGACAGCCATGGCTCAGCTGGAGTCGTTGTGTGAGCTGGAACAGGCTTCTCCCTTGGTTTTCCATGCTCCAGGAGCGTTCCCGTGTGCACACTGAGCGCTCACCCCCCAACACGCACACTTCAAAGAGCCACATGCCTGACCCTGTTTGAGTCTCTCTGGAAGTCTCTGTTCTTGTGCAATGTCTGAAGGAAGCAAATTTAGCAATATTAAAACTAAAGCCAAACACAAAACCGAGCAAAGAATCCCCAAATTAAAAAGAAAATCTCGACTGAGTTACTCATTCATCTGCATTTTCTGCCGCGTTCGGTCTTCTCCCGGCGCGTTCCTGTGAGACAAAGCCCTCTGGGCAGAGCCCATCTCTTTTGGTGTCTGGTACATCAGTCACAGAGTCAGTGCATGGTAATAAAGCAAAATAGATTCATGGTAGGAGTTAAACCAGTCAGTCTGGTCCTGTAATTGGAACATAATCTCATATTGACAGTGTTTAGCTCAGGATGCACGGGGGGCAGATGGCTCCACGCCAGGCCCCCACTGGCCTGCGAGGATTGGAAGGATATTTTCCGAGTCCAGCTCCTGAACCTCATCTGAGATGTTGGAAGCTGCACTTCCCCAAAAGGGCCTTGAGCCACTCACTAATCCTGGTTAAAGCCCTGCACTCTCCTGTGCCCAGAGCCTGCAGACAGCCTGGCTGGCAGGAGCTGCCTTGGGAACACTGGGGCAGAGTGGAAACAGCATCCAAAGGGAAAAAGGTCCAACATCTGCTGGGCCAAACTGTCCCAAACCTCCCCATACCCCTGTGAGCCTCTCCCTGCCAGGCAGGGAGCTGCCTGTGACACGAGGCACAAGCCCTTGTGTGCTCTCAGTGCCAGGGACACCCACCAGTGTCACCTTCCTGCTGCTTTTTCACCTCTAAAAGCTTCAGTGGCACAATTGACCCCACAGAACACACTGGCAACCATGACTAATTCCTTTCTCCGAGACCAAAGCGCTGAGCTAAAGCAGGTGAGAGGAGAGGAAGCACATTTATGCCAAGACTCATCCTATGGTAGAGTGAAAGAGTCCAAGTGCAGACACAGACTCAGATTTCCAAGGGTGTGGGAGAATACCAAGCTTCTTATGGCTGCTACAGGAAGTTTAAATTGATTTTTCTCCATTTCAGCAATTAATTCCCATTAATCAACTTACTGTACAATGCTGCACAATAATTCACAAGTTTTATGTATTATATGAATAAAATTGCACATATATTTTTATGTGATTTTCGTTTAATTGAATTCCAAGGAGATTTATCTGCCCAGTTATTAATAAATCTTAATATGGCCTATAACACTCAATTGATATTTAATTAACCTGCAATAACTGCCTTGTAAAATGTAAATTAAATGCTTTCTTTTTTCCAGGCATATAACGTTAAATCAAATCCTTCATTCTACCAGCAAAGCAAAAAGAAGTGGGGAAAAAACAACATTTCAGGCAACCAAACCTTACACCTGAAAATATTTGATATTTAAAGAGGTTCAAACTGGAAATGAAATCCATGCTTTGTAATCAGTTCTTCTCTTGAGGAAATACTTTTCCACTCTCCCCACTTTTAAGGATCACAGAATTTGGCTGGATTTAGATGAAACAACATAATCTCAGGAGGTTTGAAGAGAAGCGAGAGGTGCCCATTACTAATAATAAGGTTGCAAATTCCCATAGGTATTGTGGTATTCGGCATTTTTCGGAAAGTCTTGGCTCCTGGAGTCACATTATTAAATGAGAATGTCAAATTTCATTTAAAAATTAAAAAAAAAAAAAAAGAAAAGGAAAGATGTTAAAGCCCTTTGACAGGGGAAGTTGGCAAACCTGAATGTCAAAAGCATGAGAACTAAGAGACAAAAATACATAAAATCTGATCCTTATCTTTAAAAGTATCAGAACTTTTTGAGACTGAGATGTTTGAAAACTGGGAGGTGGCAACAAATGATCAAAACAGCCTTTACAAGAAAAGATGAGAACAATCCAAATTGTATTTTAAGATCAAACTCTTCTCCTCCCCCTCCCCTAGCAATTTACATAGATCTACATTAAATACTGCAAACTGCAAAAACAACTGGTTCTGATTTCCAAACCAGGAGAGCTGGCTGCCTTTGCAAGGAGATTTGGAAACTTCAGGAGAGCACGATTGTCCAAAATTGATAAGTCTATAAAGTTTTACTGCCACAGCATCTAAACTTAGTCTATCTTTCTTTTTTAATGCATGGAGGGGCCAGTCTGTCTCTGAGTATTTTATTAAACAGGGCATTTCCAGCAAAGGACAGTAACCCTCACTGTCTGTAATCTGTCTGCATTGGATCACTTTAAAAGGTATTAAATGGAAATCAAAAGTTAAATGTACCACGGATTTTAAGGGTGTCACAGCACGGAAAAATAAAAATGAAGAGAATGGACTCTGACTTGAAACGAATGAACAGAAATAAATGCAGAGCTGCTGGAACGGGAAGCCTGTCCCCACTCACTGCTCATCCTCTTCAGCCACTCATCCTCCTCCTCCCGCACCACCCCAGCCCAGGGCAGGCATTCCATGGGGAGCTCCCGAGGCTGAGGGAGCTCGGAGGTGCTCCCAGCTCCCGCGGCAGCAGGAGGGGATGGATGTGATCCTGCACCTCGCGGTCCCCCAGGGCTGCCAGGACCTGCACTGCTCACAAAGCACTGCTGCCCAGCCCCAGCTTTGCCACCTTCTCTCTGCTGCCTCACCACAGAAGCACTCGGAGCAGGGAGTCAGTGCATGCTAGGGGCCTCGTGTCACAGGAATTGCCTGGAATTGTGCAGACTTGGGTTTAATCCCCAGCTCCAGCATGGACTCACTGGATTTTTGTGCTGGTTTTCACATTTACAGCTGGTTTCTTCCTCTCTCCCTCTCTCTGCCTGTTAAGATTTTGGCAATTGGTCAGGAATAGCCTTTTCTCCTTTTACCTTTCATCTTTCTAAAGGAGAATGTATCCCACAAATGTGGTGTGTGGTGTGTGCTGCCAGCTCGTGGACCACAGCCTCTTCCCAGGACACCTGTGTTTTACTCCACTGGAGTAAACGTGTAATGTTGGTGTAATGTTCACTCACCACTGGATAGACATGGACGTGGGAGGGGTTTTTTTCCCCCCTTGAAGTTGGTTTCTAACTGAGCTGAACCCAGCACTCGTTAAGGCCTGACCATGACTGACAGTTCACATTTTCCTGGGTAGCACTTTTGATCAGGCAGAGTCCCCAGGGAGCTGCACTGGGAGCAGCCACAGGAGTCCCATCCCCTCACAGGCTGCTCCTAACGAGGCTGCTGGGAATTAAATCACAGCGTGAGGAGCAAATGGAATGGGTCACAACATGTCTGGGACTTGAGACCTGCAAACCTCCTCACAGAGGTTTTACCAGAGTTTTCCTGAGCCCAGTGCAGGACTGCTGGGCCCCCTGTGTACATCCTGATTTTTGGGGATGTAGGAGCAGATCCTCCATCACCTGAATGACTTCTCTGCTCTGCTCTTTAGACAACAACAAAGTTTGCCCCATAGTCACACCCATGCCTAGTCCTAGTCCTAAACCCCCTTCTGACCACACTACCCTCATGTTAAATCCCAACTCCAACCTCTTTCCCTTTGAGATGCACAGCAGGCTCAGTATTCCTGACATTTCCACCATGCTCAATTTCACCTTTTGTACAGGACTCTCACAGCAACAGCCTCACTGGGGACAGAGGGAATGCTCCTGATAGCAAACCTGATACACAGCTGGTGACCAAGAAGCACAGCATCCACAGTCCTGCTGCTGCTGATCCCACTGGGAGCAATTCCAGTTACTTACATAGAGATAGGGATTGACTGTGGGGGATCCCTAACAGGAGACAGCACTTGTGGGTTCTGCCTTTCTTAAAATTCACATCTGGAAGTGAGCAACTGAGCAAGAACCAGCCCTATGAGACACATCTAAACCAGCTCATCTTAGCATTGGGCACGTGCCCTTAACTCACACAGCCAAATGATTCCTGGTACCACACAAACCTCTCACGCTCTGGATGGTGCTGCTGCATCCTGTCCTTAAATCCATACACACACCCTGCCCTAGGACAAGAATGGGGGGTTTGATACCAAAGAGAAGAACGAGGTGCCTGATTTCTGTTCCATTTCAAAGGGATTTAGAAGCTCTGCTCCGTCTCAGAAACCTGCCCAGCCTCCCTCAGAGGCTGTGCACAGGCTTGACATGACACCAGATAATGTTTGTGGGCTCTGGCATAACTGGGGATTACTGCTCTGAAAAGGAGGACTTGCTGAAGTGGCTGTGGTTTAAGGAAGGATTTGAAAGGGGAGAGAAGTACAGAGGGAAGCTGTTCTAGACACTAAGTCACATAAGAGAAGGCTTAAGAACCGAGAGCAGGAGGAAATGAAGGGATCTGAAAAGGAAGGGATTTGGAATAAATGAGTGGAGGAGGAGGAGAAATGTCAGCTAGCAGTGAGATTACATGGGGCAACGTGTGAGCTCCTTCAGCCCTTCTTCTTGGGGTGACTGGAGTGATGGGAAAGGAGAGATGCACCAGTGAGCTCTGGGCTGGCTGCAGGAGGAAAATGGGCAACCCCACATTCCTGGTGGGAATTGAGGGAATTTGGTGAAATGACAGCACAGCTTGCTCAGATTACAGAGTAACTGATGGTGGGAACTTCTTGCAGGCTCCAGCTGAAACAGGGACCAAAGTACAGCCAGTGGGTTTCCAAGCACCACGGCACAGGAGAGGTGTGGGGAGGAGCAGGAAGCTGAGAAATGCTGGTGGAGGGTAATGGTGTAATGTTCACTCACCAGGCTGAATGAAACAGGGCTGGCTCTGCTCATGGATTTTCCTGCACTAGTTTGCTCTGGTTATCACAGATAAGCCCCATTAATGCAACTCTCTTATGATGTTGGGAAACCTCAATAATGGAAATTAACTGCTCTGCATGGACAGATGAATGGAAGTTACACAACTGCTGCCCTATTTCCGAGAAGCACAGCAATGCTGAGTGGGTGCAGCCAAATTTAATAGCTGTTATCAAAACCAAGGAAAGGACTTCCATTCAAGAGGTAACCAGGAGAAAAGTGAGGACTCGGGAGCCTTGCACAACTACAGCAGCTCTGGACTCACACCAGCAGCAGTAACTCCAGTGCTGGAACAATGCACCAGCTTCAGTGCTTTGACACACAGCCAAGGGCCTTACAAAACACCTCAAACAGTTAATGCAAATCCATATTACCAGGACTATTAATGGCCTGTCATTGCCTGTCTGCAGATCACTATTTTTTGCCAGTAAGCTCTAGATTTCCTTAATCAGTTTTCTTTACCTGACATTCCTAGCACCAGTGGGATTCCTTAAGGTCCTAAAATCTGAAGGACCAACCTCTTCTCTGCCCATTGAATCACCATTCCCCCATTTCTGGCCTCAGTTTCCTTTTCTATTTAATGGGGACAGCATCTTGGACCTTCACTGTAGCTGTGGGACATTCGTGTCCAACTGTGTTCAAAGCTGAACAACTCAAGCAGATGTTATTTTGAATTTCTCATTGTCTCAATTTAGGTATTAAACCAATTCTTACAATCTTTCACACACATGACAAAATGATCAAAAGCCATTTGCAGCTGGTTTTAAATGTGCACCAGATTTTACTGAAACCTGGTGTTTCTGCCCCATTTGCAGAGGACTTGGCAGGGAGAACAGGAGAAAAACTGCATTTCCCCTGTCTCTGCTCCCTTGTCTGTTAACGTGAAACCTAAAATACTCCCCTCCATTTTGGATCAATGTCACATAACCTCATTTCCTCAGCTTAAGAAAAAGCCTTAGATTTTATATGTTGCACTAAAATATGTCAGCACTGCTCGGTTAATAAACAGTGCTAAATCAAAACCAGGCCCCAGTTCGTAGATCATGTGAGCAATGTCAAACACGAGGAGTGATACCACAGCAGAGATGTAATGGACAGACTCCTTAGCCCGGGTTTATGGCTGTGAAAGAGAAAAACCTGGTGTTCAGTCACTTCTCATTCACCAGAGGCTGTCACACAATCTCTCACAGCTTTTTGGGTTATGTTTATTTTTCCAGGGGTTCCCAAGGGCTCTACCTTCTGATCCCCCTGCAAAACCTCCTCTGTGACTACCCAAAGGACTAACCCCTGACTTACAGCCAGAACTTGAAGCTTTTACTGCACGTTAGAGCAGATCCTTACCTGATAAATCAGAATATCCCCCATCCATTTACACCCACAGAGGAAACAATTTTCACAATTCAGAGGAACAAGGGCTTGATTTTCTTCTCCATGTTGACTTTTCCTGTGTGGTGACTGTTAAAGCCAAGAAACTTCTCTCCCTCTCACTTGTCAGCAGGACATCCCAGCAGCTTTCAGGGCTGGGATCCAGCACCTGAGGCCACCCTGGCCTGGCAGCACCACTCCCTGCCACAACCAGGCCACACTGCAGTTCCTATGGGCTCCTGGTAAAATTTAAGGAATGAACCCCATCCAACTGTCCTTGTTAGTGCTACCTCCTAATCAGCATCCTGAATTTGGGAGGAAACAATGAGGAACATGTCCCAGAGGCTGTCACACGTGGTCATTCATTATTCCCATGTTTCTGAAAACCACCATGAGCAGACCCACAGAGACCCCATTTACTGGCCCTCACACCTGAAACATGACCAATTACTGTGTACCTTTGGAGATTAATAGAGAAAACTTTCCTCTCTCACTCACTGCTGGGAAGAAAATGTTTTTGGAAAGCTGTTCCTGTCATTTGATATTGTCCAGTTTTTCCACTGAGAAAAGCCAAATGTGAAACCTACAGGCTGGTTCAGTTTTTCCCTTGGCAATACTCAGCTAAAGGCTGCTCAGTGTAGCCATACACCTCCTCCTGCTGCTCCTGAAAACTGGCATGGATGAACACAGGAATGCCAGCATGCAGCAGGCACAGTCCAAGGCCACCTGAGTGTCATTCCCAGGGAGACACCTAAGGGAGAAATCTCACACAAGTGCTGATCCAGCTATAAATACTTGCAGTGTTGCAGCAGGGAATCCCAACTCTGGGAGAGAGGAAGGACTACAGCAATGCAAGAACTCATCCCTGCCCCTCTCAACTGAAAAACAGCCACCTGAAAGTTAGTTTGAGTTCAAACTTTCTGCTGTGGTGAACGGAGAGGGAAACTGGCACCTCTGCAGGGCCATTCATCCCTTCCCAAGATACCTGTCTGAGACAGAGAGGGTGGATTGATGCTGGAGGTGCCAGTGTCTTTCGACAGGGACTATAAAAGGAACCTTGATGATTATCTTGGACTTTTAGGCAGAGTCAGTTAAGGTGAATCTTTGCTGGACTGAAATCAGCAGTGGTTTCGCCTTTGCCTTTAGTGGGGCTGGGTTTTCACCACGGTGATCTGAACAGATTAGAAAAGAAAAACAGAACAGGGAAACACATCTATAAGGAAATGAAATATTTATTTCCCCCGATTCACAGAGAGCAATTAAGATATAAAGAGATTAGGGGAACTCTTCACAGTCACTGAGTGGGCTTATATTGAACAAGAAAGGAGGCTTTGGAGCCTGCAAGCACAACTTGAGCTCTCAGCCACCCTGCCTTCCTCCCAGGAAAAGCATCATGCAAATGTGAGGAGGAAGGAATCGCGGCAGACATGCCATCTGGGAGGATGATGGACAACAAGCTGACTAGGAATAAATAGCAAAATATAATAAATTCCAAACCATGCCAACAGCAACTGTTGTGCTATGAATTAACAGTGCTATTAAATGTTTACGCACACACTTCTGTCAGCACCTGTCAGCATTTATGCAATACATACGTTGGCAAATCTGTATTACGTTATTTCTTGCAACTGATCTGCATTAATACTGCCCGTGCACATGTTCAAGCAAATTGCTACACTTCTTTTTGACCTATCCATGTGCAAAAGTGCAGCAGTTCACAGGATTTTATGCCTATGCAGCAAATCCGAGGTTTATGTGCCAGGCAGCAGAGCAAGGCTGGGGGATAGAGGGCAGCAAAGGAAAGAGAAAGAGGAGCAGGGAGGAACAAGGGACCTGGAGAGGCCCGGGCCAGGGCTGGAGAATGTCTGAGGAGATGGTGATAGGCTTAGGGCAAAGCTGGGTCCATCCCAAACCAGGCCAGTGAAGGGGAGTCACACTGTAAACCTCCTTGAGCAGGTAGAAAAGGAGAGAGGTGGGGGAAAACCCCAAAATGCAGCCCTAAGCTGCAGCCCCAGGAGAAAACACACCTGGCCAGGGATCCTGCTAAACTCGTGCTGCAGAGAACAGTTATGCCATAGCCAGTAGGATGGACCACAGTGCTCTTCATTTAACTTTCCCCTCCGATTCCTTCTCTTTGCTCTCCCCTCCCTTCCCCCAGCCCCGGGTGCAGTAGCTGGGGTGGAGGAGAGAAAAAATGTGTAATTAAGGGAGTTGCCACTTGCTAAAGCTGGAGCAAAAGAGAGGGTTTGTGGTGACAGGGCTAAATCTGGGACCCACCAGTGGCTGCTAATGATGAGAGCTGTGGTTGCTGTGCCACCCAGGCAGGAGCAGAGGCAGGAAAAGCTGTGGTTGCAAAAGGAGGTTTTGTGCCCCACTTCTGCTGCACGGGAGAGGATTTCAGAGGCTCAGGGACATGGGATCCTTACAGGGATTTGGGACAGCCCAGCAGACACAGGCAGGGCAGGGGGAATGGAAGCAAGGTCACAAGTGATGCTTGAGCTGGACATCCCAGCTCCCTGGCCAAGTTTAACCTGAGCACAGGGCTTAGGCTAGAGAACACTGGCTCTGCTTCTGGAAGTGGTGCTGCAGAGGAGGACAAAGATGCAGGGCCTTCCAGGGCTGCTTCAGCACCTGGGAACTGCTCCTGTTCTCCCTCTCCTCTTTGTGCATAGACACCGTGAACTTTTGTCTTTTTACCCTCGATTTATTTGAAGTACCAGAAGCAGCAGCCAAAATGTATTTAAACGAGCAAACTTTTTGAGTTGCTCCTCCTGGTCTCGTCAGGAGAGACTTTTGGTGAAACTGAAGCCACAGCAGAATCCCAGCCCTGCTGTGAGCTGTGGCAGGATGCAGGACAGGCAGAGTGGGCTGATACCAGCAGTGTGCCACACAACACCCCATCAGGCTCAGCTCAAACTCTTGATTTGCAAAGAGGTTGTGTTCAGCACAACCCATTGAAATCCAAAACTTGTATGATCATTTTGCTGTGTGAATTAAACAGGATTCAAAGAGAGCAGAGAGTGAAGAGACTTACCGTGGCCATATTTACCCTCAGTCTATCACATTAATTCATCAACTGTATTCCTGTGTCTTTAAACACGTGATTTTGACTCAAACTAAAGAAGGGCTTTTATACTTTACATTGGAATTAACATGACAAGCGATTAGCAGATCATCAAGAATAAGACTTCTCTTAATAGTGCTAATAAAAAGGGAGATATTTTTAATTCCTAGGATTAATAATTGCCATTCTGATAGAGTCAGAATTTCCAGCATGAGCCATTCCCTCCATAGCCACAGGTGCAGATGGATGAAGCAGCTCAGAGGAGCTGAAGTTGATCACATTTTCCATGTAAAAGGGCACAGTAATTACAACTGATGAGGGTGCTGGAGCCAAAACACTGGGTCTTGGTGGGGAAAAAAACCCCAGATTTGCAATCAGCAGGGGCAGCCACAGGAGAAGTTTTAAAATCCTAATTTAAAAGCACTTAACAGTAGCATGCTATGCTCCTCCAGGTACTGAGTACAAGGACATTAAAGGAGAGGGAGGAAGTGTCCCTAGAAAGTGCTGCTATACAGGGAACTCTTCAGTGGAATTCACTGGAATTTTCAGTGCTCACACACCTGAAACTCATGGGGTTTTTATTTCTGTTTAAGGAAGGCATAGAATATTTTAGTGCATCTCCAAGATTAAGTGGAGAAGTGAAGAGGTTGCTGTTTAAGATTCACTTTTGAGGACTGAAGTCAGCCGGAAGGGATAACAGCTCTACATCCCCATCCTGGAGCTGGAATATCCTTGCAAAACAGAAACACTAAGTTTAATAATATAAGTGTGGATTTCTGTCTTTAAATAGCATTTGCTTTGCTGAAAAAGATGCAGAGATCTTGTCTTGAGGATTAGCAAATTGATGGCACCTAAAAGCTGAATTTCCAAATGAGTTTGGCCCCCCCAGTCTGCAGAGCAGCTTTGTAGAAATCACAGAGTGATTTCTGTTTGTCTAAATGAGTGTTAAGATCCTTGGAAGTCTTTACTCCTGGTTGTGGGTTCTGCATACCTTACAACACGCCCCTGGTCTCTTCTAACACGCTGAACCCCGAGGAGAAATACCAGCAGGGTTAGAAACCACCACCAGATATATTTTGAGCTTGATTGCCTGTATTATCTTAACACCCTGTTGCTCCAAACCCTCTGAAAACGACATATCTCATCTTTCCATTGTTATTACACCCAAAGGATACGTCTGCACCGCAGTGCTGAGCTGCCCATGCCAGCTCCCAGAGCCCTCTGGAGCTGTGAGAGGCTCGCTCCAGCAGCACCCGGCACTTTTCCTCGGCAGGAGAATTTGGGCTGCTCCTGCCCTGCTGAAGGTGGCTGTGAAAAAGCAACGGGAGCTTGGCTTGACTCTTCTGGCAACACACAAATGCAGCAGGGCAACCACTCCCGATTAGCTCGCTCCCACACCATCTGTTTTCCAAGACTACATGGACTTCCTGGCACAGAGATTCCTGTTTGAGGATAGGAGCTTGTGTACAACAGTTTACCATAACCAGCAAAGCCGAGCTGACACTCCCTCCCTCAGAGACAGCAACAGTTTTGCTGGGTTTTTTTTTGGTTTTGGTAACCCTTTGCCTATTTTGCATCGCTGGTATCACACTGCAGGGGGGCAGCTGCAGAGATTTCTGTGCTCAGGGCAGGTTTGCTGGCACAGAGTGGAGCATCTCGTGGGTATGAGATGTCAAGGCCAAGCTGACGTAGGAAGGAAAAGCTGATCCCCCCAAACTGAGCAGGTTTCAGGCCTCTCTGCGGCAGCTCTTGGATGTGTGGCAGGGCTGGAGCCTCCCCAGGCTGCAGGATGAGGGGGGTGAGGACCTGCAGATCCCCCAGTGCTGCCCAGGAAGGCTCAGCCCAAGGCAGGAGCCTGCACAGCCCCTCTCCTCACACTCCTCCCCTAGTCTGGCAGTGCTGGAGCAGCCTTAACACAATGCAGAACCCAGGCCAAAACCCAAAGCCACTCTGTCTGTCTAACCCTGCCTGGCAGTGGTGCAGTACATTATTACCTTCTGTAATTCCCCCAAGTTATTTAGGGCTGTCTCCTTATTATCTCGATATCTTGGCTCCCATAATAATTACAGACCCAGTTTTACAAGGGCAATTTTTTTTTTCTTGATTAGTTTCCAGGATTCTGCTGTTGCATCAAAGCTGTGCTCGTTTTTGTGTACTCCTGACAGATGTCTACTGGGGGAATTACAGCATGGGCACGCACAGAGGAAGCCATCCACGGTGAGATTAAGGAAACAAAGAGCAGTTCTGTGAATTTAAAGGAAAAAAAGAGGCATTTCTCACGCACGTGATGCACACCCGGCTGGTCAGATGAGCACACACACACCCTTTGGCACTTGATCTTCTGTGATTTCTCCCAGCTTTTGCCCACCCAGAGCAAAACACATTACAGAAGTGCTGTAAGAACATCCTCTAGTCTATGCAAGGGCACGGAACAATTAAACTGAATTTGCCATGTCTAATTTCTTACTCTTTCTGCTCTAGCCAAACCTCTAACAGACCTTGACAAAGGAGCTGGTCCTCAATTACACTTTTCATAGTAAGGAAACTTTGGTGAGAAGTAATGAAGTGGCTAGTTAAAAGCAACTTGGGAAGCAGCTGAGCTGGGAATAAAGCAGAGGTCTGCAGAGCCCTTCCATCTTCACCACAAGCTCACGTGTTTGCTCTTCTCTAAACTCAGCCTGTCCATAGTCCTCTGTGATCTGCTGCCTTCACCAGGCCTTGGCCAAGAATAAATAACAACAACAAAACACCCTGGTTATTTGTACTACTGTGGTGCCTAAAAAAATACTAATTATCCCCTCAGCGCGGTGCCTGCAGGCCTGAGGTGAGACTGGCACCCCATTGTGTGTTAGGTGTTACACAAAACAGGTTATAAAAAGATGGTCCCTGCCCTGGAGAGCTTATAGACTAATTATGCAAGAGAAGGAGTGGGTGGAAACAAGCTGAGAGAGAGAGAGTGTGTGATTCAGTATCTCCCACAGCAGAGCTCGCTGAGCTTCCTGGCCTCTGAACTGGTGCCTAACCCACATGGGTTCCTCAGACAGGAGGGTCCTAGTGCTGCCTGTTGGCTTCTGGGCAGCTGACAAAGGCAACAACTCATGGGTCTACAGCAGCCTTGGAAAGTGCCTCTGGTCTCTATCCCACAGAGGTTAGGCCCCAACAGAGTGTCTGAACAGTGGGAAGAGCCATGGGGCCACTGGGAGCCATCCCTGCCACCACCACTTCCAACAGCAGCCAACCCCTTTGTCATGCAAGGGTGTTTTAGCTGCTGCCAAAGGCAAAGGATGGGACTTGTTGGACAAAGAGCTCAATCCGGGATGGCAAACCCTGTGTGTTAAGGGCTGGTGATGAGTGGATCAAACCGTGTGTCAGATAAATCACCCACTCAGTCCAGAGCCATACATGAAAATACAATTAGAGATTAGCCCATGGAGTGCATAACTGGCAATACGTCAGCTACAAATCATTTTAAAAGCATGTAGCTGATCTAGCCTCCTTAATTCCTTGAGTTGTTGATTCCAATTATCAGCAGCCAAGTAGCAAAAGGTTTTTTATCCCAGAAGATTTCTTACTTTTGGATACAATAAAAGTCAATTTATTTGATGATTACTAGGACATGGGCAGTTAATAGGTTGCGTCTGTTCTTTCTCCCCTCAGATACTTCAGAGTGGATCCATTAACACATTTACAGAGTAGACTTAAACAATAATAGTGCTGCTCCTTCTCTGGGGGTACCCAAACCAACCCACTTTTTGTACAGGGCTCTGGGATGCTTTTTACTATTACAGCTCCAGAGGAATTTACATAATTGGTTATGAATAATTTGTAACTTGTCTAAGAGTCTCCATGTAGCTATCTGATTTACTACAGCTTCCCACTCCAGAACCAGCAGAAGATTTTAATACAGTTTTTAATTGCAAGATCATAATTTAAGCATATCAGTGCTGCCTAATGCAGACGGGACGTGAGACAAACTCCTCTCCACAGCCTCCCCCTGTTCCTGGTATCCAGCTCCAGGAGGGCCCTGGGAGTGCTGCAGGGCAGGCAGCAAACAGCACTGCCCTAAGTGCAGACCTCTCCTTCCATCCTTTATGTGTTTCACTCCGAATTATTTGATTTTTGCAGGGAGGAAGGAAGAAAAACCCTCGTGGTTTAGGTGTTAACCTTCTGCTGGGGGTGTCTGTGCACCTTTGGTCACTCTTTGGTCAGCTTTAGTCTGACCACAAGAACAATAATGCATCCTCCCCTTGGCTGAGGCTGCTTGAACATAGGTAGGGAACGCTCCAGGGATGGAGGGATAGTGTAGGACCAGGTTTATAGGGAAAAGAAATTACCTTTGTCAGGGCTGGGGTGCCGGGAGAATTGACAATGCAGTACCAAAGACTTGGATTTTGGAAAGAAATCTGCATTTAAACTGCTCCTAAACGCTCTCTTTCAGGAATCTGTCCCTGTCATGCAGTCAGGGATAGATAAAATAACCTGATTTTGCATTGGTATAGATAAATCTCTTGCCTGTACAGAGATCAGAGATCAAGGCCAGCAGCTGAGGCAGCCTGAAACCAGTGAAATAAACTGGGAGAGCCCCTGCAGGAAGGGTGTGTGCCATGGCCTGGGTGCTCCTCCCCACCAGGGCTTCACCCTGGGCCAGGTGTCCTCTGCTTGGTGCCCCGGGGAATGCTCTGGTACCTCAGTGTAGAGGTTCCCATGGCACACCTTGACCTGGATCTGGGAATTCTCCTTTCCCCAGGCACCTCATCCCACAGGAACCAAAACCTCCATCCAGTTTGGAAGAAATCAGCTGTCAGATCCAGAGTCACTGAGTACCACAGGCTGACTGCACTGGCTCTGTTTCCTAAGAAAATAGCACCAAAAAAAAGATTCCACATTTTCACTCAGTTGGAAGGAAGTCTAAAGCACAAGACTGCAACAAACTTTCTCTCATTTTTTCCCTGGATGATTTTTTGCTTCAGCAAATGGAATTTAGGACTGGGTGACTGAATGAAATCGCTTGCTCCCACAGGAAGCCTCTTCATGAGGCCCATTAAATTATAAATATTTTTGCCCCCCAGTTCAGCAAAATCACGGGAACTTTCCTAAATTTGTTTAACTTGAGGCAACTGCTAAACTTCAGCTGCCTCCAAGTGGCATTTCCAAAGACAGAGGCCATGCTGGTGGTTTAAAATGATGGTTTAATGAAAGATGTTCTATCTCTTTCTACAAATTTCACTATGCAAAGGGTAAATAATTGCTTAAATAATTGCTTAAATAATTGCTTAAATAATAATTGCTTAAACTTGGTGTTTAGTCAAGAGAGCATAAGCTTCATCAAGGCAAGTCCCCAGTGAGACTTAAGGATATGCCTAAATGCTTCCTCTGATTTGGGGACTGAACAACTAATTGGCCTTTGCTATGATAGGGCCGTTACTGGATTTTTCTCCTTCAGCTACACTTTCTTTTAAAAAAATTAATCCCATCAAGCTACTGAAAGAACCACCTCACTTCCTTCAACTTTCTTCCCAACATGTATAAAAAAGATGGTTTATTGTCCTGAAACCAAACCCATTCCAGCCTGTCAAAACCTTTCTGTAAGGCAGCAGAGAGCTGAATAATACATTTCACATTAAATTACACAACTGTGTCATCGGGCTAACATTAAAGGTAAGTCATTAATAAAAAGAGAAAATAAAGTGGTCCTTAATTATACAAGACATTAAAAGGCTGAGTGTTTTGCTTCTGCGGCACCCTCACTTTGTGAGAATAAACGTTTTAGGAGCAGTGTGAACTTTTCTCTGTGGAAATCGCGGCTCCGAGCTAATCCCTGCTCCCGCTAATGCAGCTCCTGCTGCAGCCGTGTCCTCGTGCCCCTCCCGGCTCCTCGGGGCCAGGCCTGTGCACGGAGCCAGTTTGCCAACCCCTGCCTCACTCACACACAGGGTTTTGCTTTTGTTTTGTTATTGATGGGGGACAGTTTCGAAAGACTCAGGTGAAAGCACTTAATGGCTAAACCCCATTGATTTTCTGTAAAAATAGCACGTCTTGGTGCTTTTGACAAACATCCCAATACACTTTGGAAACTGGAGCCTAACAGGATAAAGCCAAAGGAGCACAGAGGGAATCCAGGCATGGAAAGCTCAGCGTTAGGGCCAGGTAACAAGGATGGTGGCAGGGAGAGAGGGACACTTGCAGGCTCACAGCCACTCATGCATCAGCAGAGCATGAGGGACATACTGTCCCTCCTGCTGCCCAGCTCCCAGGTACACCCACACCTGGGAATCCCCAGAGCCCTTCTTCAGTGACCAAACCCACATGGGGACAGGGTGCCTTCTGCACATCTCCATGCTCGATACTTTCTTTATCCTGTAAGTGACAGCAGAAACTCCTTGGAGCCAGAACGCCTCCAGGAACCACTGATTTAAAGCTTTTGGGGATGGCCATAATTTTTTTTGCCTGTAGAATACCTTTTCTCAGCAGAAAAGCAATCCTCTCTGCATTCTTCCCCTCCAGCTTCCAGAGATGCAAAACTCTTGTGTTGAGACCCTGTCCCCGCACAGGGACTGAGCCAGCCTTGCTCTGGGGTACAGGACTGAGAGAAGCACCATTGTTGGAGGCTCCCTGGGACTTCCTGGGGTTCCCCTCCAAGCCCAAGCTAAGGAGAGAGCTCTCAAGCAGGAGCCCCAACACTCCTGCAAGCTCTGCACAGCTCCCATGGGATGCCCACAGTCACCACCTGGCAGCTGTGCAGGGATAACCAGGAGGGTGCCACAGCAAGGCTCAGGAAAAGAAGGGTTAAGGACACCCAGGAATATCTGTGACTTGTGCTAAGGATAACCCTCCTCTGCCCACAGAACTCGGCTCAGTGGAGGAACTTTGCATTAACCTGCTTTTGAGGGCTCCAGTCAGGTAGGCTCTGGATCCTTCCCCAGGGGCGGGTGGAGCCCAACTTCTCCAACAAAAACAAATTGGAAGGAAAATTTCCAAGGAAACATGAAAGGTTGTGAAAAGTGTTGGTTTGTGTGGAAAATTTTTTGTCCTATTTTTCCTGAAAAACCAAATGCCTAAAAACAAAAGTATTTTTGGCCAAACCCCTGAGTTTTTCAGTATTTGAATTTCTGAACTATAAAAGAAGCACTTTTCTTGGGAACGGCAGATCAAAAAATTCCCCTAAAATTAATTTCCTTTTAGTTTGCATTTAAATTGTCTGCTTTATTATGGCACTAATTCTAGCTTTTTTCTTTTTTATTTCAAGAAACAAACTCTTCAGCATTGCAGATATACCGAGATTCAGAAGATCTCTGTGTTGTGGATACAGCCTTTCATCAAGGAGACTAAAATTTTCCACAAAGTTTCAATGCTGGGGAGCCATTTAAGGCTTTGACTCACGTAGCCAAATTGGCCAGGAATTAGTTTGTAAAGAAAACATCAGGGATTTAACCATATGCACGTCCCAAATCACGCCTCTACAATCTAATCAAGTGGGTTTCTCTCTGTAAATGCCAGTGGAATATTTGGTACATATTAAAGGATGCTAATAAAATTTACAAGATTAAATGAGATTCCTGCCATGGACACAGTATGTGCCCCTCCTCTGCACTTTCCAGGCTGCAGCAGCACAGTACAACAAGGTGCACAGGGTGTATTGAAATTAGTTTGAAAACTGGAGGGGTGTCTGGGTGATTTCCTTGTTTGATGGCACTCTCCCTCTGGTGCCTGCTAAATCATCCTTGCCAAACATTATTTACCCCTGGAGCTAACGAAAATGCTTTGAAGAGCAAGTCTCAGCATACCAAGTGTTAAATATTTCACATGTGCAGGGGTAGCCTTCACATTAAAAGATGTCTCCTTTACCTTGGAGTAATTAACACATTTGAACTATCCTGAGGTTAAAGGGGGGAAAAAAAGGTATAAAACCAAAACATAACAGAAAAAAACCCTCAACACCGGGTAAAGACCAGACACCTGAAGTTCACCATGCAGTACATCCAGCAGTGTAATCCCAAGAGATCATGGGATGGCTTTGGTGGGTGCCCCTCACAGGGAGAACCCAAAGTCTGTCTGGGATTCTATTTACTGCAGAGAAGCTTTGCTGAACTCAGAAATAGTCACTTTTAAGTAAAGAAAATAAATAAATAAATAAAATAACCTTAAAAGGGGTGGTCTGCATCCCCCTACATAAAACCAGCAAGAGACACATGCTCTGAGAGGGCCAGCCAGGGGAGGTGGGACACAGAGCAACACCTCCATCGATTCTTTTCCAGTGGTACACCAGGAAAAAGAGCTCGTGCCAAACCATCTCCCATGTTCAGTCATGCCTGGCTCTCCCAGCAGCGTACTTCCTGCTCCTCAGGAGCCTTCAGCCAGGAGAAAGGAGCACATTTTTTAGAGAGTCCCCAGCTAAATCACCAACAGTGTGTTCTGGCTCCATTTCAGATTAACTTCCTTTCCACCTCTCACCCCCAGCCTTGGAAACAGTGAGTTGTAATTCATGTGCAGACACTGCTGTATTTCCATTATTATTAAACACTCATTCCTCCTGTTTGTGGGGTGGTACAGGAATTACTGCATGTACAGATCCCCAAAACATCCACACAATTCTGTGAAAGCATTTCCTAGGGCTGGATGGGAGACCAGAGAGCTGGGGATGGTGGGAATACCCCAGAACATCAGACAGAGCCTTGGGCTTTCATGCAGAACAATTTTGCGCCGGTGTAGCATTTTCCATCGTGGATGGAAATCAGGAAAGATGGAAATCAGGAAACCAAATAAATTCCGGAGACCTTGTCTGTACAGCCTTGGGACAGGACTCCCACCAGGTGGGTGAGGGTCTCCTGGAGTTTCCTGAGCAGCTCTGGAACTCACAGCGATGGGCAGAGCAGTTCTGGAGCCTTGGGATGAGCAGCTGATCAATGGAGCAGCAGCACTGCCTGTGTCCCTGCCAGGCCCTTCCCGGAGCCGCGCCCGGCAGGATTCCTGGAAGCTGCTCCATGGAGCACCACTGGCATTGGTGTTCTGCTGTTTCCTCAGCCAAGTGGCACTGAGTCTGTGTCCCTGACAGCTCATCAATGAGGAGGAATGTAATAACCACAATGTGGTGTTGTACAGGAGATGGGCCTTTAACCCAACGACCTCAAATCTCTTTTCAGATGTTCATTAAGCCACGAATTCCGCACGCGTGAGATGGTCACAAATATCCAGATCACCACAGCACTGTAAACTCATCTCTGTTCTTGTTGTATGGACAGGATCTAAGATCTCATGGGCAGGTTAAATGTCCTGGTTTAATTCCCAGGGATAATAAGGGTAGGCTGAAAGTAGGTCCTCAATATGGAAAGGCTAAACCAGGATGGTTTAGCTCCAAAAATCTTTCCAGAAAATCTAGCTGGAAATACCACAATGAAAGCTACAATGTGCTGAAAATAAAAACACACTTTATGCCAGGTCTGAAGGTTACCTTTTTTAAATCCTGAAAAGCCAATGACAGACTCCAGTACAAGAACAGGAATGCGGAGTGCCTTGGTGAAAGCCAGCACCACCAAACCTCAGAAGGGCCACGGTCTCAGCTTCTTTTGTTCCCTTGCCACAAACTATTCTCTCCCTTCAAAAGTGGAATGAAATTCAGGTGCCTAAACTCCCCGTGCTCTCATCCATCCCTGCACTCAAATCCCACACATGGATTCAGGGTCAGCCTTGGCACACGGAGATGGAGCTTCACCCTCCAAATCTTTCATGGTGCTTTTTCCAGCAAGTCTGTCAAAGAGCTCAGATAAGGCATTATTTCCCCGAGCTCCCAATTCAGTATCACCGTGCCTGAGCAAGCTGCTCAACTCAACAATTCTTGTTTCAGAGTTATAGAGGCCAAGCCTAGCTAATCTTTCTTTATAATTCATTCCCCAAATCCCTGAATAACTTTGGTTGCCCCGCGCTGCCCCTTCCACGCGCTCCAACATGCGCCACGCTCCCCATAATGAGGGAACTAAACCCTCACACAATGGCCTACGTGTTTTATTTCACATTCCCCACTGATTAATGCTGAATGCTGCCATACAGAATATCCACACGCTTTGCACTTAATGCTTCAATATCTATATCTATAAATATATATACTGCAATAACCTCGCTGCTTTACTTTACAGCTGCCAATTTGTGCAGATGACCATAGAGTATTAGTCACCCCAACATTCCCCTCCTCCTCCTTCTCCTCCTCCTCCTCCTCCTCCTCCCAACAGCCTTGTTCTCCGTCAGCATTTCACATGGCATTTCCTTTCAAGGTATCCATGGCTATTTTTGGCCCGAGAGTTCCTGGTATATTAAACGCAGTGAGCCACATCCTCTGCTGGTGTAAATCTGCACAGCCCTAATTCGGTCAGTGGAGCTGGGCCAATTCACAGGAGTGGAAACAGTCCCATAAATCTGTTATCAGACCAATACATTAAGGCAGCTTATTTAAACTACTTCTGCTCTGGTTATATTTATTTACAGATAACCCACAGCAGGTAAGGCTGATGCTCCTGCACCACAACAGGGACTGACTGGGGATAAGACATCCAGACAGGTCAGTCAAGCACTGCTCTGGCATTACTGAAAACCTCCTCTCTTTGGTCTCCTTTTGCCTCAACAACAATTTGTTTCAAGGCCCAAAATGGATGAAGACCATTTTAATGTAAAAGGGAAATAAAAGTGTAGCTAAAAGCAAACCTTGCCACACCTCCCCATCCTGAACTGTTTCCTGATGCGACATCCTCTATTTTCTGTCCAAAAGCCAATTTTTTACCAATCTTTAAGCTGGCCTTTCAGAGCAGCCTATTTCATACAGAGTCTTCCCAAACTCTTGACGATCCAGCTCAGCAGCAGCTCCATGTACCATGCCTACAGCCTGGAGACACTGAAGAGGAGCAGGGCACAAGGGAAAAAACCCAACCCATTAGACTCTTGCCTGAGTTCCTTAATGTTTTGAGGTGAATGATTTAGGCTGTAAGAAAAAGCCTCCTGACAACAAGATCTATTAGTGTACGGAATAATCTTCCAAGGGAAGTGATGGAAACATTGCTGCTTGGCACAGAGCTAGTGTTTGTCCAGACTAGTTTTTAAATATACAATCCTGAATTGGCAGAGGAAAAGTCTAGTCGAGGTAGTTGCTCTTATCTATCTCCATATTCCAGGATAAATCAGGTCATCTCCTTTGTTCTAGTCTAAAAATTGAGGAATGCACTTAAAACAATTCATGCAGTTTTAATCAGCTATGATCTCCCTTTTATGATCCACATGGGTTGTATCTTATTAAATTAGATATATCTAGCTGTTTCTTTTTAATCATCAAGTTCTTCTAATATAAAGCAGCAGCACTGTCTAGCACAGCTGGCACAACCAGGGCTGTGAACACCTTTGGGTCTCTCCCTGGCTATGCCCCAGGCTCCCAGGCAAGTAAATAAACCCCTACTTAAAAATAAAATCAAATCACTCCCTAATTTGTTTTTTGTCACTCAGAGCCTGGGACCGACTTTGAGAGGTCATGAGTGCTCATGGTTCTGGATAAAGCCACCAGCTGAGGGCTGCTGGGGCAAATTTCTGTGAGAGAAGGACTCAAAGGCGTAGAGATAGCACAGCATTTTTGAGGTATAAAAACATGGAAAAGAGACCCATACTGCAGGCTGAATAAAGAGTGAGCAGCACTGCATCCTGAGAGTGGGGATTTCAGCCACAGTGTTATTTCGAAAGATTAAATAGTAGTTATAATGTTCCAAACCAGGAAGAAAGGTGAGTCCTGCAGAGAGTTTTGCTTTGAGGAAGATTGGTAGATGCCCCTCCTGGACAAAAAAAGGAAAAGATAAAAAGGAACACGTGCTCTGAGCACATTCCTTTCTACTGGAATGTGAGGTTTTCCAGTGTTCCCAGTCCAGCACTCCTCCCTCCCCCAGCAAAGGGGTCACACACAGGATGTCAGCGATGACCAGAGCCCCTTTGGGGCTGATCATGCATCACCCAGCTGGGTAGGACACAGAGGCAGCGCTGCAAAATGACAAATTCCTGCCCTTTACCTTCCCGAGGGCTTCGTGTGTGATGCCAGGCATGACACAAGAGCACACAACCCAAGTGGATTCCAAAGGGTATGTGGACATGATTCCCTTTGTTTTGTACAGACCCCTGTCCTGAACAAGCCCCTCAAGGGATGGATTTGTACCCACCACCCTCCAGTGCAAAGAAACCTCAGTATCACAGATCACCAACTTAAAGCATCTGCTGTCAACAGATAAAACCTCACGTAGGAGGTTCTATGAGATTCTGCCTGATTTTTACAATATTTAAATCATTCCTTGAATTCACGGGAAAGAACTTTTTTAGTGGCACAAAATTGTTTGAGAAACAATAAATATACATTGGGATAAATGTAAAAAATGATAAATAAGGTACAGAGCAGCCTCTCCAGTAACCATAAACTCAGCCGTATTTTCTTTCCAAGGTCTCTATATCAGATCTTATCTCCTGTAGGAGACTGGTTTTCTTTCTCTCAACTCCCAAACACTCATCTATTGTTTTGAAAATGAAAAGTCTGACAGCAGGACAGGACGTCTTAGAAGAACATGTCTGATATGAGAAAGTCACAGTAACTCTGGTATTGCTTAAGATTCCAACACTTACTTAGTGCAGAGTCTGCACTGTTACTCAGTGTCAAATTTGGTCAAATTGTGATTAAAGAGCGTGCAGGGGGTTAGAATACAGGCAAGAGGCAATGGATTTAATAGAGGGCACAGCTGTATTTTTGGGCACTGAACAGTTTCTTGAGCAGGAAGGCAGAATTGAAAATAATGCATGTTTCCTTGAATAGTTATTTCATAATTCTGATAGGGGTTTGTGAGCTTCTTCTAAACATGATGGCAAGGGGAATTCATGAAACGTATCAGAGCACATGAAAGTATTTTGGTTTTTATCAATTGTACTCTGTAGCTGCTTTTTGTGCAAAATAACTTAATTCCTAACTTGATATTCAAAGGGCCAAATGTCCTACTCCCCACAGTGAGGAGGTGCTCACTCGCTGGTGTCTGCAAGCACTGTCTGTTCTTATTTTTGTGTCTGGAGCACTACTGCATTTAGTGCAGGAGTTCTACCCCTAAAGGTACACATATGGATCTTTGAGTTCTCTGGAAAGCCAAAGCTATTGCGGGCTTCCTGAGCTCCTTGTTATCGCTTTGCAGCATCTGGCTCGTGGTCAGCTGTTTCATGTTACTGACTTCGACATTTGTTTCTGAAGAAATTAGCACAGCTTCCTTCAAATGCTACATTCTGCAGTGGTTTTGGTTTTGATTGGAACATCTCGTTGTCCATCTCGAAATCAAAGTCATTTATGGAAGCTGCAGAATTTTAATGTTCCTCAGACTCAAAAGCATTTGTTTAACCACCACCAGACAAGGAGATGAATAAGAGAGACTGTCTGCTCTTGATTTAGTGTGACCAGATTTTTAGAAGGGCTCAGCAACCAGTGTCTGTCTTCAACGCACTTAAAACTCCTTCGGACGGCCTGGGTATTTATTAGTGCTGAAATGAGAATGACTCTCATGAAAACCATTACCTTAGTGAACTGGACAGTTAATACACACTATATATTTCCATATTTCCATCTGAAGGAGGGGATTAATTTATAACTTCAACCTGCACTTTAAAAGCAGCTTTTGAGTCTCATTATTTCTGCACTGGTTTTATTGCTCACCCAGAAGGCCCATCTGCACCACTGCTGAGCTGTGAGCTGTGCTCAGGAATTGCTGCCTCCTACAAAATGGTATGCAGGACAAAAACAAAGAGACAGGATCTTCTTAGGTAACTTTTGTTTAAGCCCTACACAGAGAACAGAATAGATTAAAGCAGTGGGAAAATAAGAGATCAAGCCTTGTGATGTGGCATAGGGTGCTCCTTCCAGCCAACCGCACTTCATTTCTCTCCACCGGTGTTTCCAAGTGGTTTTCTAGGATACCCCTGAGCAGAACTCATTGTAATAACTGGAGGAAATAAATTAATGGAGAATTACCTCAAGGTTCATCTAAGAGAGGTTTTGATAAACAACACTTCCAGGCTGAGATATTCAGCACAGCCTGAGGAATGTGGACTTTCCCACTCCCGTCAAACCGAGCGGGTGTCAGTGCCTCTGAGTCAAGCTGGGAAGTGGCCACAACCACCAAAAGCAATCCTGCATATCAGGTGGAGTCAGAGATCAAGAAGTGCCCTTAAACTGAAAACTTCTGACAAGGCAAGAGGTGAAAGAAAAAGCATCTGACCCATCCAGCTGGCACTGCTGCCAGGCTCAGGAAGCAAACTCCGAGGAGAGTTGCAACCTCTCCACTCCCAGTCTCTGTCAAGAAAATTGTGCAATCTTCAGATGGAGGAGAGAGAAAAAGGGACAACAGGGGAATCACAGCCCAAATGCCACCCCAGACACAGAGAGCTGGCCCACACATGTGCAAACCAGAATGAAAGCTTATAAAAATCTGGTCAAATTAAATGTTATCATATTGCTTCTGTCTGGATTCTCCCCAGGCAGAGTCCCCCCCTGGCAAAGGGATAGCTCATCCCTGAGAATTATATTATTTAAATCTTTTCCAGACCAAGATTTAGGCAGACCTTAATTGGTGCTGGGCTTTAGGCTGGCTATCTGTATGGACAAAACATTTCCCACTTGAAATTATTTCAAAACCACCACTGACACCTCTGCAGCCACAGGTACACCAGGTATTTCTGTATTTTAAAAAAGCAACACACACACCCCTGGCACTCTGAACCCAAGTTCTACTCATTTGTACCCATAGGATGCTGGTGAAGTCATCATGATTGCACAGGATAAACGAAGGTTGACGTTGGCCTGTTTAAATTAGGATTTTTTTAAAACCTGTATATTCTTCCCATTGCTAAATCTTTTACAGAGGCTACTAAGGCAGAGAGCTGCTGAGCTAATCCTCTTTGACTCCCTGCCATCCTGGCAGGTACAGCAAAGCCTAAGGTAAAGTGGAGCATCAAAAGGAAAATTAATGTCTTCTAACAGCAATTAGAGGAAATTATTTAGATATAAATCTTGTTTTATATCTTCTCATACTTGTTTTTCAATCTTTCCCCTTTGATTTTTTTTTCCTTTCAGGCTTTTCAGAAAGAAACATTTAAAATCCATCCTGTAAACCAGTGGCATAATTAGCTGCATGTTACACCTGGTATTTTACTCTTCTACAGAGTAATTCCTTTGAGCTTTCTTTTTTACTAAGCCCCGAGGTCTCCTGAAACTGAATCTACTTGTTCTCTCATCTGCTGGCTGACAGGAACCAAAACCCGGGCAGGGACTGTGGGGTGCCCTCCTGCCACCCCCTATGGACTCCTCCAGCCATGGCAGAAGGTGGCCAGAGGTGCCAGGTGTGCCCAGGCCTCTGAGGGCAGGTAAATTCACCTCCTGGTTGCCAGCACTTGGCCTGTGCCGTGGAGCAAAGCATGTAACCTAATTGTGCTCTGATAACATCAAACAAAGTCTCTCTGATCCAGCTCCTGGCACGCAGCCACCCTATCTGGGGTCCGATCTGACAAGGCTGCCGATTGATCAAATCATTATCTGCTGGTGTAGGTGTATCATCTAACACGAGCTAAATTCTTCCAGTTGCTGCTTCTCTTTTCCAGAGAGGACACAGGGCTGGGGCCAGTGCCTTCCCCGCGGTGCTCGGCTCGTGCTCACCCAGGGCAGGCCCTGCTTTCTGCTTCCCCAAAAGAGTTGCTGTGCCCACAGTTTTATCACAGAAAACCTGCAAAAACAAGAGAGAAAACCAGAGATCTCTTCTCAGCACCGAAATTTCCATTTCCAGAGACATCCCAGCACAGCTAAACCTACCAACCCTTCCAGCTTTGCCACATCCTCCAGGCCTGGCTCATGTTGTGCAGAAAGTGGCACTGGAACTTCTGGGTGCTGCTTCCACCTCCCTGTTACTACTCACAGGATGACTTGTTGGTAAAAGTCTCAGCTATTTGCACCTCTGCAAACCTGATCTCTACATGAGCCTCTCTCTGGCAATGCCTTCCCCTGGAAATGCATCCCTGTCACCCCCGTTACTGCCCACGAAGGACAAGGCCTCGCTTTTATGATTCCCTCATAAAGCACCAGGCTTCTTAAACTCTACAAACAATCTGAGAACAAGATTTCCCTCTGAGCAGGAACACTCAATTACTCCTGCTTTTGAGAAGATTGAATTGGACTTTTGTCCAGAGCTATACCTAAAGTGACCCAGCCTGGAGGGCTGAAGGTACCCAAGGCAGACAAGAGCAAGGCCCACACCAAGTGAAGATTCTACCAAGCATGTCTTCATTTTGGGCAGCTTTGCTTTTCTTTCCATCCCAAGAGGGTGAGTAGAGCAAGGTGGGATTTGAAGTCTCAGGTGGCCCTTTCTCAGAGGAAAAAGGAGGCAGTCTCAGAATCATAGAATGTCCTGAGTTGGAAGGGACCCACAAGGGACCCATTGAAGTCCAGTTCCAGTCAACCACACTGCAAAACTCTGCAGACACCACTCAGCACTAAGCTCCTGGTGAAGCCGTTCAGTTTGTGACATCAGTCCCCAAGGAATGAAGAAGACACAGGTGGATGTTTTTCCTAAGCATTATTCTCCTTTTGTAACCTTCAATCTCAGAGCTATAGAAAGGGCTTGGCAGGGCCAGGAGATGCTGGACTCATTTTGGCACCACTGATTCAGGTCAGCATTTCATCTGGCCACCTTGTGGCACTTCCCAGAGTCCAATTTCAAAGTAAGCTATCCAAGGTAATTTATTTGGTTTATATGCTTTATTTTATCCACATAAATCATGAAACAAAGTCCATAGGGAACAGGCACTCTATACTTATCATAATATGTAACTTAGTTCCCCAGAGATTGAGTATGTACAGAACAGCTAATAAATGGTTCAAAAAAACCCTGGGTCATTAAATCTTGTTTTATATCTTCTTGTTTCCATCAAAGTATGCAGGAGTGGAAATTCTCTTTCTAAGACAGGCTTCTACTTTTCAGCCAACTGGGAATAGAGCCAGCTGAAAAGAGAGAACCCCACATACAGCACTGACAGCTGTGCACAAAATTCATGAGCTCAAGAGACAGACTGCTGCAGAGACAGGTGTCCGAGATCTAAGTTTAGCTTGGAAGATTAAAACAGTATCTACTAAGAATGCATTTATTCTAATCCTCTCTGTGCTAGAAACTACACACGCATCACTGATGTACACATCCTGGAAACATCCGAGATATGTCTTTCTTGCGTAGGATTTTATCCCATTGTGTTCAGGGATAAAATAGGTTAGTGCTAAGACCACAGAAATGCACCAGCCCGGCAGAGAGATGTTCCTGCTGTCTGAGGAAGGGCTGGGAGCAGCCAGGATCCACGGGCACAGAGAGGTGGGGTCCAGGCTCTGCCCACCCTGGCAGAGAGCAGCCCCACCCCAGATGTTCCCAACACAAGTGAGGATGTCTTATGTAAATAAGAGCTGGGAGGCAGATCAGGTGTGGCTCTTGCAAGACAAATGTGCTTGGGAATTATGTATGATTCCATGTTTAGCTACCCTGGTACAAATCCAGAGTAATTCTTTTGATCTTCAGGCAGTGCTGCTCTAACTACACATTAAATGGAAGAATGTACCCACTGTCCTCATGAGAGCCAAAGGTACAGAAGGACTTGGCTGTGGCACCTCCCCCGTGGAGCTACAGGTTGGAGGGAGGCTCTTCCCCTCAGTGGCCTGACTGGGTGAAGAATCCACTTCCTTGTGACAACCACAGGTAGAGCACAGCAGATTTTGATTCCTTAAGCTTGTAGTCCCTAAACTATGGACAGATGGGAAGGCAGGAGATCCAGGTTTTAGATTCACGAGAAACAAAGAATGAATCACGTATTTAGGATCATGTGATACAGCGCAGTTGCATTTATAATTGTCTATCAATACAGGTAGAAATTATCATATGTTAATACAAAGAACTTGATAATTTGGGTGACATCAAAGTCACAAAGTCAACAACAAGACAGGCTTAATAAACTCCACCTCCTTCACTCAATAAAACACAGGGTAGGTACTCACTTTTGGAAAGGTACAGAGCAAAATTCCTGGGTTTATAACAAAAGTTTACAGATTCTTTCCCCTCAGAACATACTCAACCATAATGCTGGAATTTTTAGAACTATTATCACTCCCAAAGAAAAAAAAGTAACTGAGGGCAGGGTATTTTAAAAGGACAGAGTCACTCTTTAACCACAGGATTCCTTTACATCTGTCACTTCCACAGATTCAAGAAAGTCCCCCAGTTTTTTTTTCAGGGGGAATGGAATTTCATGGTCATGAAAATTTGCAAATACTTGTTTAATTCAGCACTTTCACAGGAAGACAACATATCATTCCTAAGATCTCATGGCAAAGCTGCTCCTAAGGCTATCACAGAGATTACTGTGTTGGCGCCGACCGGCACAAAATTATAATACATGGTTGGAGCTGCCATGCAATCCCTGCAAGCAGGAGTAATCCCTATCCTTGCATCATCAGCCCCAGCGAGCAGGAGGTCATGTGATGGGTGCTCCAGACGACGTGGGGGAGGACAGGAGCAGGGAGGATGTTTTTAATTTATGTATTTAACATATCTCTAATGGGCACCTGAGATCTGAAGCTGCGGAGTAACTTTTCTGCAGCCTCTGGGAAAAGCTCTGTGGGGAATTGGCTGGGCAGCAAGGGGATGTGGAGGAGAGGATCAGGGCACAACTGCAGCCAGGAGCTAAACCAGCCTAGGGGTGGCCAGAGCCACACAGCTGCAGAGTTTGTAATTCTGAACATCCCCACGGCAGACAGAGAAACCTCTGCTCACTGGGAAAGAACTCCCCATACCCACTGTATTCATCACCCAAGGCTGAGTCAGGTTCTCCCATCACTCCAGCATCCCAAACACCTAGGAAGTAATAATAATGATAAAAATAATAATGATAATAATCCCTACAAACTCCCCATGTGGTAGGGAAGCACTGGCTGTCCCCACCGTGCAGAGGAACATGAGGGCACAGACTAAGCATTTCATTTTTCCTCAGAATTCCCCTTGGAGGTTCCAGACTTCCAACATGTGGTGCTTTCACAGCAGGATCAGCTTTCCATGCCGAAGACTGGTTTGGAGGGGGAGCAGTGGGAACTCCATGGGCTGTGTTCAAAGCCTCCTCCTTGGGCTTTCCCACAAGCACATGGCAAAGTGACTCCCAGTTAACTGGAGTTAACTCATCACAAAATGAAAAGCATCTTCCCCTCCCCTCTGCTTTCAGGGCAGCTCATGTGTGAACTCCAGCTTTGTCTGGAGGCTCTTCAGGGCTGGGCCTTTGGGGTTTTCTTTGTGGATTCCTGCCCTACTACAACGGGACACACCAAGATAAAAGAATAAAAATCATCAATCCAACACTGATATTCATGAACATCCCCCCGTGTGTTTTGGCCTTGTTGAGATTCCTTGGTAATTCACAGCTGTTCCTACCCTTTCCCTGAATCAGCCCTGAGAGCCCAGACCCTCCCAAACACACCACGGCCTCAGGACAGCACAGGAGGGGTCCCACACCCCACAGCAGTCAGACACTTCAAGGAAGGGTTTCCTCAGGCCTGTGAGGTTAAAGCTGAAGGGGAAGAAGCACTAATATGTGTTTGAAAAGGAGAAAACAGCCTGGGCAGTGAATCCAACAACTCTGCCCCAGAGTTAAACCCCAAGGGCTTGGGGACAGCCTTGCCATCTTGCTCCACCCACCCCTTGCCAACAGAGGAAACAAGACCCCAGTGAGCCACCAGGCTCATTCTTTTCTCCTCCTCACATATTACCAGGCCACTAAATTAAAAGAAATGCTCTTTAATTGTTCAGCTTTCAACCCTTCCCAAGCAGCGCTTCTTTATGGATTTCAAACCAGTTTGGCAATACATGGTTCTTTGGGTGTACGTGTGAGTTTTGGAGCAATATTTAACAACTAAATTAGATGTGTACGCAAAACACACACAAGGCTGCCTGGATATTAGGTGAGGTCCTGTTATATAAAGGCAAGAACAAAGACCTTTATATTGCAGTAGGCAGGAGCAGCCCAGGTTTGTGCCCAGGTTCACTGCTGGGAAGTGAACTAACAGCTCGGGTGTTCAGGCACCATTGTTCATGGCTTTTGCATTAAGCCATTCACATTCTTTTAAATTCCATTTTAGGCTGCCCCTATTATTTTTAATCCCTGCCATTTCCGAGGCCCCTGTGGCAGAGCTCTGCAGTGCTGTTGTGGTGGAGGCTCCACGCCCAGGATCACCATCCCTCAGTTGAAGCACAGAGGCATCAGCTCAGTGTCCTGTGCTCCCTGCAGGGGAGAAGGAGCTCCCTGGCCAGAGGCCAGTGACCTTCAAACCAATCTGCACATGGCCTAATCAGAGCTGTGGTCGGCTCTGTATCCTCAATTTGTTGAGTCACATCAATTTGCTGAGTTTCCTCTCCCTTTAGAAAAACATGCAAGTGCCGTTTTCTAAACATATTAACTCTCTTCAGGCTATTTTGTTGTGTAAACAGAAAGACAAGTGACTGGGCATTGCAGGCGAGAAACTGATGCTCACTGTAGCCTGAATTCTTTGCAACTTCACCACTTTTGTTACATTACTTTAAAGTATCTTTTCTTTCATGATGCCATTTGAGAATTATGCTGGGCCCTTTCTCCTAGACAATTCCAGCTGGAAAAGAAAAACCATTACACTGTAGGGGAAGGGCACCTTCCAGTTAAATAGAAAACATTGCACATCTTCATCCATGCTCAGAGACCCTCCCTGATGCCCAGAATGCCAATGGGATTAGCCCTGGGGTTTCCAAGTCCACAATGATCCTAGAACTTTTGCTCAATCACAGGTCAGAGATCTTCCCTCTGCTGCCAGTCCTAGAGCCTGGTGTTCTCCTGCACCACATCTGGAGCCCCCACAGGCACAAGGCACAGAAGCCAACCCACAACAATCCCACCATTCCCGCTTCTCACCACTCCTCCCCAGCTCTGCTGCTCCCTCCTGCCCACGGGAAAGGCAGGCTGGCCTCAAAACAAGTCCCAGAAGAGCCCAACTTGCAAATGAGGAGGGCAATGTAACTGGCTTTGCTTCAGGCTGTGAGAAACAACAGGCTGGCTGGTTAAGGTGACTTCAAGGTCAACGCTGAGTTGCTGTTGACGTTCCCTTTCTCTTGGATTTTTTGCTGGTATCTTCCATCAGCCTCTTCCCATCACGTCTGGGAAGTGCCATCATCTTGGTGGCTGTTGTCCACCCCAGGACTGGTTTTGGATAGGGCTCTGTACACTGTTAGTGGAGGACACCACAAGACAAAATTATTACTAGGCTGCCTCTTCACAGGATGTTTTCCATGCCACCATGCACAGCTTGTACCAAGGTACAGATTTTCTGCTTTCTTCCCTCTGGACAGTAAAAACTAAAGCCCAATATTTGTTCCCTTTTGTGTTCTAAGATCACAACCAAGCTGCCAATCATCTGGCCAAGGGGGTTATGCAAGAGTCAGGTTTACTGTAAAGTTGTACAAATTTTATAGGACCACAAACACTTTAACTACCATGATGCTTAAAACTCAAGAGCATTTGGAGAACAAGGAGAGTTATTCAGGCTCCACACCATTTTGGCTGCATGTTTTCCAGGTGTATGATTTCACCACATGGAAAAACACAGCCATTGCCAAAGTGAACTCATAAAAACCTTTGATGAGTAAAGTTTGGATAAGCACAAATCATTTGAACCGACAGTTGGTCCAATTCTCAAAGGGGTTTGGCAGACATAATATAATTCGTGGTTTCACACACAGGCCATTTTTCCCTTCCCTCCTCCCCCCCAGTCTTCACAAATTCGGAAGATGTTGTTCTAGAAGGTGCACTGGGTTGGGTTTGCTCTGTTTTTCTTTTCCCCCGAAGGGTTAGGCACCACACTCTTGCAACTCAAAGCCATTTGGGGCTGTGAGTAAGCCAGCAAACAGGTTTTCCAGAACTGTGTTTAGATAGTTGCATGATCTGCCTAATAAGACATCAAAAAAAAAAAAAAAAGAGAAAAGAAAAATTAAACTCTGGGTCTCTCACCACCCATTTGCTAGCAGGCAGGTAATATAAGGCAAAGGCTTTAACAATCTCTTCCTCTGACACATTGGAACATGTTATTTCAAGCTGTGTGGCGTCATTTAAGGCTGTGCCATGAGATAACAGATATTTACATCTTGGGGCTGGGAGCAGGGTTGTTACAGCTTTTAGACATTATTGACATAATATTTTCTTTGATAAACAATCTATCAGGAAATTGTCATATTCATGACTGAGGTAATGCCAGAGACTGAGCAATCCTACACAGAGCAGGACGCAGATAGAAATAACATTAGAGAGCACAAACACAAAGGATATGAAAATCCTGCTCCTAAAGGATTTTGTTCAGCCCTGCTAGGGAGAAAAGAGTTCATTTACCACTCCCACTGTCCTTCTCTATCCACATGGGTAGATCCAACAAGCAACAGAGCTGGGGTCTCAGTAAACACAAGCAAAACAAGCAAAACAAGCAAAAAATGCTCATCTTGTAAATAGAAAATGTGAAATTGACCATTAATTAGGAAGTTTTGGATATTTGAGCTGTAAAATCCTCTGTGACGTTTGTGACACAATGGAAAAATGGATGGAGATCAGGTGTTTAATTTCTATAGCATGAATTATAATTCTTAGCAGACTTCATGCACCTCATCTTTAACAAGTCAGCACATTATCTTCCCCTTGGGTTGACAGATTTCCAGCAATCCAGTAGGGATTTCTTCCCCACACTTCATTTGAGAAATTTTTCCACAGTTCAGGAAGAATTTGTAAACTGATGTTTGCTATTTGTAACTTCCCAATGTTCAAACAAAATCTAAAATATTCAAATTGCCAAAGTAGCAACTTTGGGTGGTCACATGATGTGTCTCTGTCCCTTGCTCAGGTGTATGAAAGAGAAGCAGCAACACACAGAGCTTTGTTGAAATTAATTCACTCCCCATGCAAGTTTTGCCATATTTCCTTATAAGCCTTTCCAATAAATACTCCTGAAAATTCATGCCTGAGAATTCACTGGATGGAATAATCATGGTAAGCACATGCAAAGCAAGAAGCAAACTGAATCACCTTTTTGTTTGCTTTTTTGAAATTTTTAGTATTTGCACGATTTGTCACAATCCTCCCTCTTTTTACCCTTATGAATAAATCATGTTTCCGCCTACAGGAACTCCAGGGATGGGACAGAAGTTGGCCTCATGCAAGACAGAAGCAAACCCAAACCAGAGGTGTGGACAGCAACCTCAAATCACCATCTTCTACAGCAAGGTCCAGTTTTTTCAAGAACCACAGCTGCACTGCTGGGACAATTGTCCTTCAAAACATCCATGTGCTCATGCATTTTGGGGTCTTAGGTGTGCCCCTGTAACAGGCACATGCACTGGGGAGGTTGGAAATGAGCTGGGCCTTCCCTCTGTCCGTAGTGATGCCTCAAAGCAGCCACCTGAAAACAGAGGCTAGACAAGATTAAGAGAATAAAAGCAGGTATTTATTTGAAGGGCCTTCAAAAGCACACCCTGGGCAGTCAGAAGGCTCCACCTAAGATGGACCCTGGGTCACGGGTTCTTCACACTTTTATAGGCTTGTTCTGTTTGCATATGAGGGTTAACTCTCCAATTATAATTCCACAATTAACACAGTTAATTGTGGAATTACCCCATGTTTCCCCCTCCTCTCAAAGGCTTTTAGTTTACACATTTTGGGCCCGGGACAATCGAGGTGTCCTTGGAAAGCAAACCTAGAGAGGTTTGTTATGTCTAACCAACGTGAGAGAACAGCAGCTCACAGGCCACACAAAACTGCAGAGTTACACACGAGGCAGTGCAGGATTTGAATAATACAGAAGTTAAAACCTAAGGCATCAGTAGGATTTAATCCCAACAAACTCCCCTCGACTTCAGTCGATGCCCTAAGTCGTGACTTGCTGCTGTGTTCAGCTTCCTGGGCTGTTCTTAAGAGCTCAAGCTCACACAAGCCTAACGATTCCCCTCACTTTTACAAGCATATTCATGTTTGCTGTCAAACGCATGAGTTACTTTTCTGCAGGCTATTGCAAGAGAGCAACCAGTAATTACTGCAACTGCACAAAACACTTTTTTATTTAGAAATGTATTTCAAAATGGGTTTGGTGATTATACCATCACTCTCCCAAACTAGGCAGTCACTGGGAAACTGTTGTGCTCTGGATTTGTAGAAGGTCGGTGCATTTTGATTTCCTACAGAATATTTCCTCTGCCCTTCCCTTTCCATCCTGCGCGAACTGATTTTTACCTTCTTTTTTATTCTGTGCCTTTAGGGGCTTAATGGAAGACTTCCAGACAGGAGGAAGTGTCTTAAAGCACAGCAGAAATGCACATTCAGTCCTTACCAAAGCTTTACAACACGATTTCTTTGTGGAGAGAGACTCCAAACCACAGCTTCCACGGAGAGCCCTTGGGAGAGGCACTTCCCTAGGTGTACTCAGGATGGCACCAGAGCTGGGTCTCTGGAGCTGGGTGAGCAGCTGGACACCCCACAACAGCAGCTTCCAGAAAAGTCTCAGCGTTATTAAATACTAAACATGACACATGATTTTGATAATCCAACTTTTATTTGGTTATCTAAATTTGAGTTCTGAACACCTTCCAGAGAAATGTTCTGCCTCTCTCAGAAGAGACCCCAAAGCCTCCAGATTTCTAGCAGAGAAAAAGTAGTTCAGGAAGCTGAAATTCAAGTTTCAGCTCATTAGTTTAATTTATGAAATCAAATTAATAAATAGGTAATATATATTTATAGACTTGCTTATATAGCAACTTACAAATATGACATATTAATACACCATACTTGTTAAATAAAATTTTAATATGCATTAGAGGAAAGTTCTACAGGCCCCCAGTGAGTTATCCTTTCCACTGAGTCCCATGTTTACACTGACTCCAGCTGTTTCTTTGGACATCAGTGAGGACTGTCAATAGGACTTTTCCCACACATGGTATATAATTACAAGCTCAATCCTTGAGTGACACCAGACTTCACAGATTTAGAAACTACATAAAATCATACTTCTCTAATTAGCTTTTAATCAAGCACCAGCGAGTAAACATTTAAACAGCTGAGCCCAGACCCCCCCTTTTAGAAAATTGCTTCCACTGACTATTAGAGTTGTAAACTTTTCCTATTGTCCTTTTGCAAGAAGAAAATGTTGTTGAAAACAACTAAAGAAAACTTCACCTTTTCATCCCTGGTTGTATAACGGGGAAAAAGGACCCTTTATTTTAGCCAAAAAGGAAATAAGTTGGGAACTATTTTCGGGGTTGAAGGATGGTTAATGAGTGACTGGGACATCATTCCTACCACTGGTTAGAAGGTGAGGGATGAAGGTGGCCTACAAATGGTGGTTTGGAGGGGTCAGGTCTCCTCTGCTGCCCCACGCATTTCACTATTGCGAACACTATTGCAAATCTCTAGCTCAGGTGACTTACAGAAGCTCACCACTGCTACAGACCCTTCAGGATGCAGGACCATCACAGAAATCATAACAACACCTTACACAGGGACAGAAAACTTTGTTCAACATACCTGCACTGCCCATTTCTCTCAGTTTTTCTACCTTTGTGTGAAATCCTCAGCCGTCACAGAGCACCTACTGCCTCCCTGGGCTTTGATTTCCCTTATTTATCCCTTTATTCATCAATGAAAGCATCCTTAGGCAGAAGGTGTTGTCCAGATCAGAAGCAGGCAGAGTTTCTCAGCTCCAACTTTCATCCCAGCCCAAAGAAAACAGGCGTATTTGGGTCAATAAAAACATTGCAAATTTTCGTTGGATTTGTCACTTCAGCTGAAAAAATAAAAGTCATCACCATGAAAGTGCTTACACATTTTCAAACTGAAATTAATAAATTAATTTCAATTAACAAGAAAATATTGCAGGCACTTTAATGAAAGGAAGCATTATGTATTGAGTCAAACAGCATTTTATTCAACGTGAACAAATTCCCCTTTTTGGTCCCTTCACTGCTATCACCATTTCTCCAGAATCTTTTTAAGAACCATTTTTCTTGCAGCTTTTTGGAGCAGACTGCTCTGCCTGTTTACTCCCTGCAGCATTTCAGCTCCTTGCTGCCTCTTCCAGGAAAATTTGTGCCTACCAATATCAAGCCTACTGTAATTAAAATAACAGAGGAATTCTTGCTGGAGACAAAACTGTCCTGTTTGCTGGTACGATCGGGGACAATCCAACAGGTTTGTTGTATTCTGGGAAATAGAAGCTGCTGTGTAAAGGCAGATTTTGCCCATGTCCAGCCTGCTAGGACAGAAGCTTGTGAGCATGCATCCTCCTTAGCCAAAAACTTTTTGACTCATTCCATCCAAGAAAATGTTCCTTAAAAATAAAAAATTTTAAAATCAGATCCCCCTCAGCCATTGTCACCCAGGGGTCAGAAACTACTTAAAATATATAGATGGATCTGAAGGAGTTTAATGGTCTGTAACGACAGAAACAGAGCCCCTCCAGCTGGATGTCACAAAGATTAGGGTAGTCACTTTACAAGGAGATGTGGCAAGAGGGATCCCTTCACTGATTCTTCCACCAGAGATCCAGCTAATTACCTGCCAGATGGACATGGATGTGCTCAGAGGGGTTGGCTCAGTGAGAGGGGGTGTTTAACATCCCCTGGACTGGTTTGCTGCTGTCCCCTGCCAGTCCTTCACCTCTGATTTCACATGAATGCTCAGGCTGAAATGCCCAGCTCTGCTAGGACATGGATATGGATCTGTTGGCCATTTTGGCAATGCTCAGGGACATTTCTGCTCACAGTTTTGCTCTCTTAGCAGCTGGGGACTGGCCAGTCTGCTCAGCTGGCTCTCAACTGCAGCTCTTGCATACTGAACCTTCCCTTAGTGCTCCCATCGTCCTGCACAGCCATAAAATGCAGCTTCTCCTGGTGGGAATAGGCTCCAGATCTGGACACACAACAGGGTGGGACAGGTTTGAGGACACCTGGCCCACAATGAGTGGAGAATGGGGAGGATTAATTGCTAATGTCTATTCACAAGACTTTTTGGCTTGTAATCATGGGAAAAACGTGGGGTGTTACTCGCTCCCAAGTCTTCTCTGCCCCTCTCCACCTGGCTACTGCCTCTGCAGCAGAACAGGTTGGGATTGCTTCCTTGGAAAGAGCTGGGAGATGCCTGTCTCCTTTTTGCATTCTGCAGTGCCACCTCTGAAAGGAAAGGAGCCCCATTTCTGAAACACCCCAAACAGGGAGAGATGTTCCGAACCACGTGAATGGTTTCTTTAAGGTTTGTGACCCTATGGCAGAATTCCCAAAAACAGGCACTGCACAGGGACTGTGCAGCACTGTGGGTATGATCTGTCCAGCCATGGGGGAATTGCTCTGGCAGGAGCCTAGCACAGCACAAGGAACATCTGCATGTCCAGCACAGTTTGGGACAAGATTACTCGCAAAGCCCAACTGTGTAGTCCTAGTCAAGAAAACCTCTTCATCAGGGAGAAAAAATGAGGCAGAAACATCTCTGGGGCTCATTCCCACTTCCTCCTGCCCTCCTGATAAACCAGCCCATTCCCTCCCAGGCTGTGCTGCCGTGCAAAGCTGCATCACACCCCAGCTTGTGGGATTACCAGAGACCGTGTATGAATGGCAAAACCCCTCCTGGTTGCAACAGGCACCTCACCCTCTCACCAACACACAGCTTGGACTGGCAAATGTGGTCCTGTTAAACTGAGCAGCACCACAAATTACAGCATGCAGACGTTAATGGAGACCACACCCTGGAGGAGGGGAGGGAATTGATGTGCAGCAGCGTGACAGGGCCGGACAGAGGCAACAAGACAACAATTTCCATCACACGAAAGCTGCTAATTGGAGTTTAACTTGTCTAACCAGCCCCTCTGCAGCACATCAAGGACCAATTTGCTACCACCATGGAATTTGTACTCTCAGGTCGGCATTCCTGGTTTGCCAACATTTAATGTGTGTTTCAGGTGGAGCCAGGAAGGGCTCTCATAAAATTGATCTTTAATTGAGAGTGCAGACCTAAGGTGGGAATTCAGCTGGATAATTTACAAATGGGAGGTTTGAGGATTGGTGTGGTGGAATGAAATTTGCTTCATCAGGATCCACAGCTGATCCAACTCAGATCTCTGTGCACAAACTTCACGGACCCAAGGAAGTCAGTGGAATCGATGAGTCTTTGGAACAGAATTTGATTAAGGACACTAAATATTATTTCTGGAATCTGTGCATTTTTCTGGAATTCTACACAAAGCCTAACCTTGCAAACAGGTGTTGTGGAATGCAGAAAACACAGGAAAAGAAGCATGGAAAAACCAGCACGTGACATCTCTCTTAGGGATAGAGTATCACAGATTGAAACAGAGGAATGGGTAATGACCTTGCTACAGGACAAAAGAAACTCTTGCAGCCACACCTCAGTACCCACAGCAGAAACCCTCCTCTAACCAGGCACTGCTGACTGAACAGAGAACTTTAAACAGCAGCAACCCAGATAGAGACCAAGCTTAGCTCCTGAGGTGCTGTTGACCCAGAGCTAAACCAATTAGCCCATTTCCTCTTCAAGTGTTCTCAAATGCCACTTGGCTGTGTCACTCCACACCGGAGAACTCTGAAGACGACTAATTACACTGGCAAATGTTTGATCGAAAATTACACTCAAATGGCATGGACCACAAGAGGTTACCTCCCTCTCCATACAAGAGGCCTGATTCAGGAGCAGCTTCCCTTTAAAGTCAATGTAATTCTGCAAGTCCAGGAAGCATGGAATAGAGAAAAAATAAACTTATTTTTGGCATGCAGGCCAGATTCATTTACCAGCAGTGCCCCTCTGATGCCGATGCAGCCCAAATGTGGCTGGTGAGGACATTACAGCCTTGACTGGCTCAGATGTGGGCAGGAGGAGGGAAATGCCACCTTATTCTCCATTGACAACAGCTCAGAGGCACAGCCCAGCCAGAATTTTAAGCAGCTAAAATGCTAAGCATCGAAGTGAGATTCTGTCCCAAAACTTCCTGTGGGTTACATTTGCACCTCAGTTTCTCTACCTGTAAAATAATAATTACCCAACACACCGGTTCTTGTAGGACTTAATTAGCACTTGTCAACCTCTTAGAGCTCCTCAAGGGAAGAGGAGCTGTGCACCACAAAGTACTAATTAATGGACGAAGCCTTTGGAACAAAGTATACGATTCTGTTGTTGTCAGATCTAATAGAGTCATAAAAAAACAGGGCTGGAAGGGATATCAAGAAGTAACCTAGGCTGTCCCCCTGCCCTGAGGCATGATCAAGTATATCTAAATCACTCTTGATAGATGAATACCCCTAAATCTTGGGATGCCTGAGCTGTGGATTAAAATAGATAAAGATGGGCTCATGTTACACGTGTGTTGGGCTCCGTGGCTCTGCTGAGCACAGATAACACTCCCTCACATGGGGCCTCTCCAGGGCTCTCTGCATGGCCTGCAAGAGGCTTTGCTGCACCCACAGTGAAGGCACTGAGCTTTCTGACTCCTCGTTACTCCAGCTCAGCAAAAAGCCCCATTGCAGCATGCAAGCCCCAAACCTCAAAACCAGAATTAATGAGATTCTCAGAATGGGAGAAACAGGGAACAAAGCAGAGAAGTGTTAAAGGATCTGCTCGTGGTTGTGAGGCACTTCAGCCAGAACCAGAAAATCAGCACAGGTCACCCAAGCCTCACACATGGCTCTATTGCAAGGCTTCCATTCCATAATACCTTTAGATCGTTTTTGTTATGTTTTTCCCACTTTTCTCCCCCCCGGCAGTCCCAAGAGTCCATCTAAAATACCATTTGGCCTAAGGTATCATTCAGATGTGGCTGCTGAAGCATTGCACAGCCTTAAGTGTAAAATTCCCCTTTTTAAACCTACGCAAAGATTTTTAGAGGGTTTTGTTAAATGTTTTAATTACAAAAATGTGTCAATTCAAGCCATCTTTCCAAGACATACATGCAAAGTACAGTAGGAGATACCTTTTATTTTATTAACTTCATACAGGAAACTTTTGAAACTTATACTTTCTTCATCAGCTTGGTGGATAAAAGCTAAGCCAGGCAACTGATACAGCACTGCAGAAGTTTATTAAATTAACCAATTAAACTGAGGCAATATATAATTTACAGAGGCCAAGGCAAACAATAGAAGGTGGAACACACTCCTGGGGCTGAGGTGATCGAGTCGTGTCAGCATTTCCATTATGAAACTACTTTAGAGTTATTGTGGGAGATGTGTAGTAAAAAAAAAAGAAAATAGCTTAAACCACTGAATTCAGTCATTCTTAGGGATTCCCAAACATGCCCAGGCAGATGGAAGAGTAAGATGTAAACCAGTTTTTCCCTAATTTTGTCACTCAAATTAGAAAGAAGGTGTGGCCTGGGGAAACAGGTTGGCAGCTCCAGGGAAACAAAGGGAGGCTGGTTCTGCACAGTGTGGTGCTCCTGGCTGGGTGAGAATATGACCTTAATGAAGGTGATTAATCAAGTGCAGCACGTTTGTGTGGGCTGAGACAGAGCCTGCCCAGGAACAGAGCCCTTTGTGGGCATGCAGCAGCATCCTGCCCTCACCCTAGCCACCCCAAACCAAGACAAATGACAAACACAACAAAGCTGTTGGTGTCCCCAGAGCTGAACCACACAGGAGTACCTGGCCCATGGATTTGCCACCTCTCCAGTGTTAAACAACCACCAAAAAGAATACTTTTCACAATAGGGAGAAGTCAGTGCGAGCTGAACTCCCCCAGACTTTTGGGTGTTTGGCATCAGGTTCAAACCCCAGTTTTAAAGGCTGATCCTTCCCTGTATAAACTGTGCAGATTCTTTGGGTAACAAAGATCCAGTGATTTCATGTTGCATTTCACAGCACATGAAAACCTTTTCATGAGCTGCAAACCTTTTCACACAAGGAAAAAAAAGGAAAGAAAAAAAAAAAGGAAAAAAAAAGGACCAATATGGAAACACTGACACCACATTTACGGTAACAGCGTGATCAGCAGCAACTATAATTCTCCTTCAAAAGGTTACACCCACAGTGCTTTCTTTGGCCTGTGTACCTGTATATTGCCTTGGTCTAACTGGTTAATTTAATAAGTTTCAGAAGTATTTAGTTGCCTGGCTCAAGCAGTTGGACACAATTTAAAACCAGGTAGCCTGGCTTGTGACCACAAGTTGTTCTTGGGATGGCATCTCCACAGTTCAGTGCAGGATCCCAGCTCTGCTCTGTTTCCCCTCTGGAAATCAAACAAGCCCAACTCAGTTCCCAGCAGCACAGAGCAGCCACAGGGCTCTAGGGAGGGGAGCACATTGACAAATGAAGGGTAAATTGAATTAGCTGAACCCCCTCAGTGCTGCAGCTCTGCAACAGAGTTTAAAGGAGCACTGGGAAGGGACAGGGATGGTTTGGAAGAGACAGGGTGCCTTGGCAGATAAGGACCAGCCTGGAACCCAGAGACCCACAGCTGCTCTGCCTTTGCCAGTGCCCCACCACATGACCCTGAAGAAGCAACTCCATGTGGTGTTTTCTTTCCCCTGTTGCTCTTTTTCTGCTTTGATTATAAAGTTTTCCATGGGATTTCATCATCCTGTTTGTACAAAATATGTATTTGCATGACATCTCACACAACAAGGCCCTGATCTCAGCTGGGACTTCTAGACATGAAAGTTATGAAGAGACATATTAGCAAATTCAGTGTGTTTTAATGCCCATTATGAGTATTTTGCAACCAACACTGAGGATTCTACTGTGTTGTTTTGCCAAATGACACAGGACAGAGGAAGGTCCTGCTTGGAGAATGTTGGCTGATCCTACTTCTTGCAGGCAGGACCTGAGGGGCATCTTTGAGACAGAAAACAAATTCATAATTTTTTAGGCTAACAGCAAAATCATAGAACAGCTGCATAGCTCTGACAACCCAATAAAGACATTTTTCTACCACAACCTCCAATTTCACCAGATCTTCTCATGGGATGTTGGCGCCTTCAAACCCAAATTCATTGATTTGGCCTCACGTGGACACACTACTCAGTCCTAATCTAACCAAAGGCTATGACTGAAAGAATAGCTTGTGGATCATTCCCAAAATAAACATTATTTCTACACAGTTGTCTCCCTTTATACTCATCTCCGAAATGGTGAACAGCAAATGAAGAGGAGAAAAGAAATTGAGACAAGTAGTGCCCAATCTTCCACGCCCCAGGTTTGCAGCTAACAACACTCTGACCAGAGAGCTGCAAAAAAGGCATCTGAGCCAGCAACAGCACCGGCAGGGGCTGAGCTGGAGCCTCAAGTCCTGGCAGTAGCAGTGGCAGTGCCCCAAGAACAATACTTAGAAGGAGTAAGGGCAGTGGCAGCAGCCCCTGAGGCTGTCCAAGACCTAGAAATCCCATCCCTCTCCCTGGAGAAGGTGCAAGATTCCTGGTAGCACCCAGGAGTCTGTTCTTACAACCTAAAGGAGGGAGAAAAACCAGCTGTAACCTTTATCCCCTTCCAAAGCCCCACAGATCTCCCCAAAAGAGAGGCAGAACAACAACACTGGCAGCAAAGGCTGTTGAACAGCAGGAAAGAGGCAGCATTTTCAGAGCTTGAATTTTTGATGTCTGTCCTGTGAACCTAACTTGCAGATTGGACTTGGATGAGGCAATTCCACACAGGCCAGGAAACAATAATGGATATGCAAGTTATCATCATCTACCTGCTAATTCCTGGGGGTCTTGGATTCCTGCAAAGCACCCACTTGCACAGTGCCAAGAATCCTGACAAAGTGCCATGACTGCTCCAAAGACAGATGGGCACGTGCAAAAGCAACTTGTGCAAGAGTTCATGAAGTCACTGGCAGAATTAGTGACTCTGTCTTCACCTGGTGTCCTGCCCCCCCAGCCCTGGCTCCTCAGTGCACCCCACAGTGCCAAAGAGCTCCATCCAGCCGAGTCTGTGCTGACCTGCTCCTGCCTGAGCTCAACGGAAATTTGCCACAATTTCTGCAAAATTTCCAGTTTAGGTTCTTGCCAGGCAAAGCTGTGGCGTTCCCTGCACAAGTGCTGCAAGAACAACACTCAGTTTGGGAGCTGGGGTTGCAACACTCAGTGCTGTGCAGCACAAGGTGCAGAATAAACCCTCTCACACTGAACACTTCTCTGCATGCTCCAGCTGAAGCTGGATCTTCTCTTCCTGATCTCACTTCTGGGGGATTTTTTTTGTTGTTGTTTTTCAAAAAAGAAAAAGAAACTCCTTAAACTAAAATTGCCCTTTTAGAGGGGAAAACAGGCTGGATTGAGTCAAATCCCCATTCCCTTTTGGTGATTTGCTGCACAGGCAGCTGGGACAAAGCTGGCTGGGATGTCAGATTCCTGGTGCTTTAATACAACAGGGCTGTTTCCCCCCAAGTATTTCTCTAAGAACTCAAAGATTTCCTTCTCCAGCAAGCACCTGAGCAGAAATGACTCACCCACCATGTCAGCAACTGGCACAGACCTCTCAGCCCTGGTGCCAAACCTATATTTATATTGTTGAAACACTGAAAAGGGGAATTTTCTTTCTGTGGCTTCCAAAAAGGCTTGTCCCTCTCTATTTCATAGAAACATAGCATGTTCTGAGCTGGAAGGGACCCACAAGGATGATCCAGTCCAGCTCCTGGCACTGCACAGACACCCCAACAATCCCACCCTGTCCATCCCTGGCAGCGCTGTCCAAATGCTCCTGGAGCTCTGGCAGCCTCGGGGCTGTGCCCATTCCCTGGGAGCCTGTTCAGTGCCCCAGCACCCTCTGGGGGAAGAACCTTTCCCTAATATTTTGCATAAGCAGTAGCTTTATGCCTGTTTTTGTTAAGAGGGGTAAAAGATAAGTTGGGGTAAAGCATATTTGTAAGACCAGCCATACAGAAAAGTCATTTTTTTCAAGCTCATGAAACATTATAATGCATCTATCCCTAATCAAATCACTTTTTATTTTTTCTGCCTGACATCCTTCAAAAATACTGCATATATATGATCATGGTGTGCATGAGCATGCATCCCTAATAACTTTTGAATGAGTTGGTTGCTTTCAACCCAATTTGAGAGCGAGACAGGAGTTTCAGAGCTGTCACGTTGCCACAAGTTTCTTGAAAACAGGCATGAAAAGAGAGATCCAGAGGCTGGAAATGTGCAGAGTGAGCTCAGCCAGCGTCAGACATCACAAAAATGATATTGTAAAGCCACTGACACTTGGAATAGCCTCCATGGAAAGTTACAATTGGCCAAGAGATAGAAAGTCACAGTACACCAAGTACAACCTGAGTATTTATTCTGAAGGTATCATAACAAAAGTTAAAAAATGACTGGCCTTCAAGATACAGCACTCAAAGCAGCAGACAAGACAGCTACATACTTCAAAGAAAGCCTACAAGCAAAAGTTCTATTAATTTTAACTAAATCCTGGGCTGGACACTCCTCTTACACCCATGTAATCATTAATTTCAGAAGACTGACTTCTGATATACCCCATGATAAGCCCCAGATCATACAAATCCACTCTTTATTGCCTGAGCAGTGCCGTTGAAAATCAATAGGATTACTCATAATGGTAAAATTAAGCACCTGTGAAAGTGTCTGCAAGACTGAGGCCTAAGGCCTGGTCTAGGCACAGCTTTTGCACTAGAAAACCTGGTTCACTTAAAGGTTTGTTTTGTTTTTGGTTTTATTTTTAAAGAAAACAAGAGAATAATTAAAGCCATACAACCACTTTAAAATGGACACATTTTTATTGCTATAAGGGGAACTTCCAACAGCACAGCCATTCCCAGGTCAGTTGTGCTGCTCCAACTGCACTCCTGGTGTAGGGAATTGTGCCAACCCTGTGAACAGCAGCCACGACTTCCACACCTTGAGCAGCTCAAGGAGCAGATGCCTGCTCTGTCTACTCAGAGCTCTCCAAGTAGTTCATGGAAAGCACCTGAAGGAACAAGCAAGACCCATGTTTGAGGGGTGTTTGGTCTGGATCCTCTCAAAAAGTATGATTTTTTATTTTCTCTCTCCATAATTTTCTTGCTGGGTGTGCACCCATAGGAAAAAAAAAAAAAAAAAGCAGCACCAAATACACCTAAAAAACTTTTGAGTCAGACTTTCATGTGCACAGAATTAAGGAAGGTGAAAAAGATCAAGATTGCCCCACAAGAAGACAACAAAAGAGGAGTGTGCATTCTGTGGAAAGCACCACAAACTTCAGGAGATGCCAGGAGGAAGAGGGGGTGGAACAATGAACTAACATGTCTGGATTGCTAAGAGGTTAAAAAAAATGTCACACTTTCAAAGAAGAAAAAGACAAAAGACATTAAGAGTAAACAGGAAATTTGGGAAATCTATTTCACTCAAAGTAGCAAACATCTGGAATAAATTGTCAAGAACTTAAGACCATCAAAGCAAAGTATTAATGAGGTTAAGAGGCAGCTAGACTGGAGGAGGAGACTGAAGAATAAAGGGACAAAGGAAAGAGGTGGAGCTGAGAGAAACCTGGAGGCAACAGCCTCTTTAGCCAAAGGGATTTGTTTCTCCCTCTGCCCAATACTTCCTTATCCTCTCATTGCTCCAGGGGTAAAATATGGGGGGTTTCTACTGGTTTTTGCTTTATAGAAAGGGAACAATTCTTCTTTTTCTCTCTAAGAATTCCATGCTGGGATATGTGACATGGTACATCATTGTTGAGCCTCCCAGTGTTTAACTCAGAGAAGCACAAGAAAACCAAGCACATGCTACCCCTTCCACCAAGAAGAGCTTTCTGAAATCTGAAGTCCTCATCCCTCCCATTCACACTTCAAATTAAGAATAATTCTTACTTCTGTTACCAAATGTTGCTTAAAGAAGAAAAACCTCATCCCTTTAATCAAAGGATTTAGCAAACATCTCCATGGATTCAAGAGCCATCTTTTAAAACTTTTTGGTTTAAAGTAATTCAGACCAGGCTAAACAACACCTTTAAAGATGACAAAAACCAGTAGGCATAAATGAATAAGGAGTCTAAGAAGGAAATACTTAGCATGACTTATCCTTTAATATCCAGATCCCTCTCTAGTAGGGATAATCAGAAAGCTATGTTGGCCCTTACTCAAAAGAAGGGAATGGTCTTCCATCTCTGCCTGTTATTAACTATATTGGTTACATTCATGGTCATTAACATCCTTTAAAAGATGATCTTGGGATTTCATTTTCCACCTCCCGTTATTGAGCAATGGAATATTCATAAAACAGTAGATGGAAACAACTGAGAAGAAAAAGAAAAGAAAAGAAAAGAAAAGAAAAGAAAAGAAAAGAAAAGAAAAGAAAAGAAAAGAAAGCCTCCAAGTTCCCATCCCTGGCAGTGAAATTACACTAAACCAAGGATTCAACAGCAAATTGATTCGGGAGCAGCAGGATACATGCACACACGAAAAAGCACACTGGGGGGGATGGAGAATAATAAAACATGCACTTGCCTGTCCTCTGCTCTAATAACCATATGCAAACTTCAGCCAAGCCTGACAGAGTGGGAGAGGTTTCAAAGATATGAAGTTCCTGTGGGTTTCACAGTGCAGGCAGCTGGGTAAAGGATGAAGATGCACTTGAGGGCTCCACCAAACTCAAGTGTTTATTAGACAAGAGAGAACCCACCCCAGCCTTCATTGTGGTCTAATAGCACGGAGCCCTCCTGCTGTTTGTTATCAGCCAGGCACCCACATCTGAGGAGTCCATGTTTTATTGGGAACATCTGCTCTTGTCTTGGTGAGAGCAGATGAAGCTCTGCCTCAGCTGCTTCTGCACTAGCTGTTCCCCAATCCCCAATCCTGCACCTTTCTCCCCACAGGGAGCAGCAGGGCTGGTGGGAGCTCACAGGGAAGGCTGAGGGGCACTTCCTCAGAGTCCCCATGCTGCCACACAGCTCCGGGGTTTGTTTTTAACCCAAAGCTCAAGAAATAAGCCTTGGTACTTGCAAGGAGCACTGTGAGTGAGACCAGAGGAGTTTTGAATGATTGGACATATTCAAGTTACCCGAATTATTTGGTGAATTTAGTCACCAACATAGTGGTGATGAGAGGAGGGGTGTTGTCTTCAAGGAAGCAGCTCAGACCCAGCACAGCAATTCAGAGGTCTGAAGTGGCCTCTGCTCTGTCCCCTCACTACACTGAATGAAGCAAAAGCACGAAAAATCCTACTCCTCACTTCAGCCCTTCCCCAACATGCCACCAATACCCACAGCAGTTAAACTGGCCCAGGCCTCTTACTTTCCTCCCAGTCCTAACATGGAAAACTAGTGACAGCAGGGCTTTGAGGAACTTGGCTCCATTTTTCTCAGTGTTTTTTCCTCAAGATTTAAACATAACTAGAGGGAGCCATCTGGGAAAACAAAAAAAAAAAAGATTTTTTTTTCCTGCCTCGGCCAGGTCCACAGCCAGGCAGCCTGGAAAGGCCCTGCCATAAGGACAAACTGCACCCCAGGCCCCAGGGCTTCACCCACTGCATCAGGCACAAAACACAGGAGATCTTTAACAGTCAAAGCAGGTGGTTGTTTTTCCAGGGACTTTAATGAGTGTTGTAGTGGCTGGAAAAGGTGATAAGCTTTCTATGTTATATGAAAAGCCAGGGGGTTACTTTATATAATCAGCCACAGCTGACTAAACAGGGCACTGAAAGTCACTCACAGCCAAGGGAAGACAAAACAACAAAACCCCCACAACCTTCCCGTCCCACCTCCCCAAAGAACCCATTCCCCAGGCACAATCCTGGGGTTGTTCCAAGGCTTCCAACCCCCTAATTAACATTCTGCTTGGAAAAAACCACCGGCTTACCTTGTCCTGCCAGGCCTCGGCTGCACCTTGGCTGCACAGGAGCAGGGACAGCAGAGCCAGGGCTGTGTGTGGAAGGGAGCAGCTCTGGGCTGAGCCCTCCTCAAACCTCTCTGGCAGCTTCCTTGGGGCAGGGGAGCCCTTTGGCATTTACAGTCCCCACCAGGTGTGGGACAGCCCCAGCTGCCATCTGTACCTTTGGAGAAAAAGCACCTGAGCTAAGACAGAGGTTTCAAACACCTTGCATTAAATACTTTTCAGTTGTCTGCAGCAGCAGCTCGAAGGCATTACAGTATTTAACAAATCAGGATTTAATTTAGCAAACCTGAAAATATTTCGTATAGACTTAGGAGCCTGCAGTTTAGCATAAAAATTCAGGTGAAAAAGCACACATTCACCACAAGGAGAGGAGCCTGACCAGAGCCTCCAGCTGGTGGCTGTAGCTCAGTGTGGGAAGGAAAAACCTGGTGGCATTTGGTGTCCAGGGCTGGCACAGCCACAGCAGAGAGGACACTGGGGGTTCCTGCCAGCAGCCAGGCTGTGACAGCCTCAGAGCTCTGCCCACACTGCCACAGATGTGTTTCACTTTGGAATAAACCTGGACTTTTCCTCCTTTTCCAGGGCAGTAACACACAGTATTTCAGCATCACCTGTTTGTACAAACCCGGGTGAACTCTAACACCAATTTAAAAGAAATCACTGCTATTTCCATAAGGCTTTTTGCAATTCCAGGCAAAACAGGGATACTTGTACAGCTTCAGCACTTGATTCACACCAGTTTTATTTTTCCAAGCATTAAGTTCTGTCACAGAATTTGCACTCCCAGCCTGGTTGGGGAGGGGCACAACCCTTGCTGAAACTGGCTAATTCCTGTTCTACAAAAAAAACCCTTTCTGACTGCTATTTAAACTGCATCCCTTTTTACATTGATAGCTTAAAGGCACGAACTTACCAGGAAATTCATGGAGATTTATCTCTTTCTGGCCTTGTAGAGGAAGCCCCTCCCCATCCCACGCCTCTCTCTGGAAATGAACTTTCTGCTCATCACAGCTGCAGTGATACCTACAGCTTCCAAAGCTTAAAGGGACAAGGCTGTTTGGATCTCCCCTCACTTGTACATAAGTCCTCTTACCCCAGGAAAGGGCAGCTTTTAAACATTAAAAAAAAATTCCTGCCTGGCCTGGCATCTGAGCTCTGTATTCCTGCTGAAGCAGCTGACCAAACATGAGCTTGCTCGTATATTTTGCAAAAAAATTTATGTTTCCCAGGTCAACAGGCACATTAAGCAATCATTTACAATGAAAGGGACAGTAACAAATGGCAACAGTTCACCAGATAAGGACTCAAGGATGTACTGCCATGCTTGACCTTAAATACCTGAGTTAGCATTCCTAGGCCCCTGCTTTACAACCAGTGGAGTTGGACAGATGCTTGCAGGGGCTGAATCAGAGGAGAGAGGAGCTTAAGTGCCACAAAATGTCTGTTCAAGGACCTCTCACCCTTCAGCCTCTGAAGAGAAGTCCTGCAGAGGAGCCTCTGTGAATGTACACTACATCCAAGTGGCCAAAGTGAAGTGAATACATGTGAGAATCCCCCAAGGTTCCATAACTCTGATAAAACTTCCCAGATTTGTGTATGCAGTTGTTTCAAATACTGTGCCCATGTGTGCTTCAAGCATCCAAATTCTCGCTCCTTCCTATGCCTCCCAGAGTCTTGAGTTTGGAAAAGGGCTCAATAGCAGGGAAGGGAGCTCAGATGCTGCAGCAGGACAGACAGCTCTGCACAGCCTCAACATCCCAGGAGTGTTCCTTCATGAGCTGGGAACTTGTGTCCTGGGTTCAGCCATGGCCAGGGGATTTGCAGATCTTTCTGCTGGAATCCAAGTGGGTTTACTCTTTCGTATAAACCAGCTGGGTTGAAGTTGTTTTTTCCCCATTCACAGTGGGGAATCCCTTCTCCTTGGGCATGACCACTGTCATAGGATGGCTCAGAGAGATGTGGTGCATGGACATCCTGCTGGTGACCACTGAATTCAAACAGACTGATGAGGGAATGAGGTGAGACCCACAGGTGCAGAACTTTCTCTGTACCTGCAGGCAGGTTAAAGATCAGTGCTCCATACTACAGTTAAAAACATGTCCAATGTGAATTATCACTGATAAAATCAGGAGACATTTCAAGGATGACAAGGGAGAAGGAAAAGGAGGAGAATGAGGCTGTCCCAGGGTCAGACACTGTTCAATAAGCATTTGGAGGGTGAAACAGGGAACATACAAAATTTGTGGATGATAAGCAATAAGCTAAGGCAGCTTATGTGGAGTTTGGAAGACAGGTATAGAATTCAGAACAGCTTTAAATTGAAGGGGAGATGGAAAGCCAACAAGGAGGAATTAAAGATCAGTGCAGGTTGTTACATGTTAGAAGAAAGTAAAATTCAAGGAGTAATTGGTCAGGCTGCAGCTGCCCAGGAAAGGATCTGAGGTTCAAAGTGCAGCACAGATTGATCAGGTGTCACCCCAGTGCAAGGGCAGTGTCACCTGGGTTGTGCTAACAGTGCTGACATGTGTGACATCAGCATCACAGGGGTCTGCAGTGGGAAGGCACCACAGGGGATTGTCCAGGCCAAACCTCCTGCTCAGAGCAGCATCAGCTGCAGCAGGATTCCCAGGACCAAATCCAGCTGGGTTTGGGATATCTCCAGCAATCTTTGGGAGCTCCACAACCTATTTGGCCAAGCTGTTCTGAGATCTGATCACCTTCACAGTCAAAAAGTTTAAAGGGGCTTCCTGTATTCCAACATATCTCATGTTGTCTATGGACACTGCTGGAAGAGCATGGGTTTGTTGTACTCAGTCCCATCACCCAGGTCATCATGAAAATGTTAAACAGCTTTGGCATTGTTTTCAGATAGATAAAGGAAGCACCAGACAACCTACACCTCGTCAACACTACTGAAAATTCAAGGTATGTCCTCATATAACCCCTGCTGGCACATTACCAAGGTAACAGAGGCAGAGGGAATCAGATCTGAGGAACTTTCTGGGATAGACAGAAGAAGCTACAGAGGGATCAGAAACAAGCAGTTATTAAGGAAGAGAGATCTGGAATAAACTTCTACCCACATTGCCTAGAAACATTCATAACCTTCAGTGCTGCTGAATCACAGAGGGGGGATTGGTTTGTTTGGATTTTACAGACAACCAACCTCTGAAATAATTATTCCAATCTTGCTGGTGCTGGAATTTTGTGTCCAAGTTGGCATAGGATATTTAAAAACAAAATATGCACAAACTTAAGGTAATCCTAAAGGGAGCAAGAAAAATTAGGAGTGGAGAAAAGATTACTGGGAGGAAAAGTTGGAAAAAGAATATTGAAAAAAGAAAACTAAACAGGCTTCCACTGTGCTAACGTCATTACAGAGAGGATGCAAAGGATGAAATTGGCTTAATTTGCAGACAGAAAGATTTAGGTTAGGGGGAAAAAATGCATAAATCTAAGGCTAGCTTTGGACTTGAGGCTACCTACAAAGTTTAGACAGGTCAGACAAATGTTCATAACAACAATCCTGCCTCTAAGCAGAACAACAAACTGGGGGAACTCATGAGAACCCTTCTCTGCCTTTTATGACAGTCTATTTCAAAGGCTGCTCTATCCTTCCACGAGGTTTCAGAAAGGTTTATGGGATTAAACTTTTAAGAGTTAATAAAATACATTATCAATTCTACTCTGCTTCGTTGTTTTTTCCCATCCAAATAGTAATTGTTTGTGAAAGGGCTGACACTGAAGAGCAACTGCCAGGGTTCAAGCAAGTTCAGTTCCCATCTGATCACTTTAATGATGTTTGGTGAAAATCTGTTTTGTGGAATTAATCTGAGCTCTTTGTTCCCTTTGGTTTATTTGAATCTGCATCCAAAGCCCAAGAGCACAGCCCCATGTCTCCCCATGAAAATTGAGATTGAAATGAAATTGGGGTTGATACAGGCTTGTTTTGAATCTTGAATATTTTCATGATGTTTATACAAACATTTGTCCTTCCCCTTTATAGAAGAGGAGCATTACAGCCCCAAAATTGTCTTACATGATGGTCCAAGGGCCCAAGGTGCAAGAAGATTGGTGGCGTAGCCCAATCCAAAGATCTCCTCAACCTCAGCTGCACTGCCCTTGAAGTGCCATAATTCTGGGGTAATGGGCAAAAAAATAAAAGGAAGAAATGGATTTTGAACCAAGATAAAAGTGCAGCAGCAAGGAATGAGGAGAACTGCAAAAAGCCTGAAGGCAGATAGGGTCAGATGGAACCTGGGGCTTCATACAGCCACGAACCACTTCAGAGGGGCACGAGAGCTCTGGTGGTTGAGAGCTCTGGTGGTGCATCCCTCCTTGGTGCAGCTGCAGGGCAGCCCAGCCACACCTGGAACTGGAGGGAATTGGACTGAACCCTGAGCCTCTGGTTTAGCTTCCTCCAAAAAAGCTACCTGGGTTGCTCAAGGTGAGTAAGGGCAATCAAGTGATTTGCTTCAAAATTGCAATGGTCTGACCTAAACCTCTCCTCATGATAAAGCCTGGCTCAACCTAAACCACACTCGGGGGGTCCTGTTTGCATTCTCCCCACAGCTCCATGCCCCTGCCCCTTCTGCAGGTGTGAGGGAGCAGCTGCTCCCTAAGGAACAGGGACCTGGGCAATATCCAAACAAGGCAGAACTAAAGAGCATAGTCAAGTCCAATAGTCTGGAAAGGAAATTTAGGGAGTAAGGAGGTTCCTTCTCCTGTCAGAACCTGCTGTGTGTGTTTGAGCCCTAGCGCTGACTGAGGGAGGGAGGGTGTGCAGCCAGGGGAAGGGGAGAACATGGAACTGCTCAGACCAGACTCCCATCAGCCTGAGAAGTTACAGAGCTGCACTGGAAGGAGTCATGCAACAGTTACAGATAAAAAAGGACGCATCAAAAACTGTGCTTTGATGGAAAAGTGTGACCTCATCTTTCAAGAGCATTATCCTCAAAGTTCTTGCCTACCAGCTTGCATGAGGAAAAGTAAATCTCTCTAGATTGAAGGCCAAAGGTAAGCCTGTGTGCTGTTTCATCTTGTCTTCAGTCTCATTCTGAAATCTTTACACAGTGTAAGAACCATAAGCACCATCTGACATCTGATGCCTGAGTGACTTCAGCTCAGTACTCATTCGGTCGGGAATGTGATTTTGTGGGGCTTATACAAGGTAGAATTACACTCTGTGCATGTGTTTGTGCCACACAGGAGCATTTTACAGACCCACCTCTCAAGAAATTTCCAAATTAAGTCTGCAAATGAAACATCCATTTTGCAGCCCTCCCCCATCAGCAGCTCTGTTCTTTGCTGAGAAGAGCTGTCACTTGCTTGGGTCTGCAGAAGAGCCTAAATCAGAAACTCATAAATCCTCTTTTCTGTTGTGCCTACCAAAAAATCCTCAACCTCCATGACCTCCCACTGCCAATCTACCACCCCATCCCATGGGCACTGGTTATGGGCCTGTGAGGAAAAACATTCTGGGGAGAAAAAATCCATTGAGGGAAACAGCGATAAAAGCTGGGCTTGTCCAGGAAAGCTCAGCTGGTGAGTGAGCCAGGAGGTGGAAGGACAGGTCACTGGGACTCTGCACTGAAGTTTTCTGAGTCCCCAAAGCCCAGTGAAGCTGCTCACTGTGTTGGGAGGGACAGCTCTGGCTGTTGCTTGAAGTGTTACAGGAACAGAGGGCAAGAAGTGCTAAAGCCTTGTCCACATCTTCTGCAAGATTCATGCAAGAAAGGAGTGAATTTTGTCCCAGCTGTGTCCACTGATATTTTTAAAAGAGATAATTCCTACTAGATAGGGAATCAATATTGGAAAAACAGTGCTGGTGCAGGAACGTCCACACAGCATCTGCACTCAGGGGCAAGGGGGAGATTTATTTTATGGATTTTCTATGTGCTAAGAGCCTTCTCACTCCAGTTGTTCTCTATTAATGAAGTGCACAGAGTGCAGGATTTTGCTGGAACAACAGAAAATGAAGGTAGGGATGAATGTCACATCCCTGAGTCATGCAGACTTTAGAGCTTTTTCACGGAATTTCTGCCCCTCTTGACAAGGGCAGAATTGGACATGTTGCCCTCAAGTTCTCTTGCTACAAAGCCTAAGAAAATGGAAACAGAAAATAAGTGGCTTGTTGCTTCCTCTTGGTGTCTGTGGGACTGTGGCTCCAGCAGCACTGATGCACAAGGAAAGCATTTTCATGAGCTGTTAGAACAGCAGAAGCTTGTTTTCCTTTGGCTGCAGCATCCTTCTGACTCCCACGCAGGAAGTGTTCATGCAATATTCCACATAGGCAGAAAATGTCCAGTTCCTAGAAGTCTAAATACAAGAAACTGTAGCCCATTTGAAAACTAGGCCAATCTTGGATTATAAAAGTGAGAGGTCATCTGCTTTCATGGGCTACAGTTCCCAAATCCTCCTCTTTGTCCCTAGACTTGATGACCTTTGGCAAAACACGTCCTTGCAGTGCGTGTCTCACCTGTAGCTCAAGGATAATGGACAGGGGTGACAGACCAGGTGCTACTGTTATGTCATGAACAACCTCCCCCACATAATAAAGATGTCTCTGAAGGGGGAAATTCATTATTCCTGGCTTCTAAGTGCACCTAGTTATATTTACTATGAGGAAACCAGCCAATATTCCACTAGTTCTGCTCTTTTGCACCAAAGCAAATGAATCAAGTGGTTTCAGAAGCTGCCCACATCACTGAGATGGAGAGGGCATGTTGCATATTCACAAGAGCTTAAGATTGTTTTATTTGCACTTCTATTGCTAGGGCCTATGGAATGGAACATAATTCTATCTGCCAGATACTCTTCCTGGTGTAAAGAGTTAGAGGAATTCTCAATTAATACATGGAGCTTATGTATAAAAGACAAGAGGTTAAGTAAGACTGCAGTGCCCAATGGACCATCTGGTGAACATTAGGTTTGTCAATAAATCACAAAAGCACCAGTTCATCAAGAAAATTCCATTTCAAATCCCCGTCAGGAAAAAAAGATGGGAAAAAACCTCACAAAATATGTATTTTGATATTTTATAAAAACAGGAGCACTGAATAAGTTTAATCTTATTTCAGTGGTTTTATTGGTTCTCTTCTTATGGCAACATGGCTTCACATCCTGCATGTTTAGCTTTTGTCTTGTACGCAAGAGCACCATGAAATAACTTGGTGCCTCCTCACAGGAGAAGCTCCTCTTCCTCCTCTCAGTCCTTCTCCTCACCATGGGTGATAACGTAGCAGAGGTTCTTATAGTCGAGGTTCCCAGAGACATCTGGAGGGAAAGCAGCAAACATCTGGTTGATCTGCCAAGCAAACAGAGATTAGTGTCACAGGCTGTGGGACAGCAACATGAACAGCTTTTCATTCTCAACCCAGCTCAGCTCCCTGATGCCTGGGCCCTTTAATCACCATGGAAGAGTTTTCCTTAGGCTTGGTAAAAGTGAAACAGGAATTGGGACACAATAGGTTAATAAAGTCCTGCTAGAATCCCACAAGTTCCCTGTTGAAGAGAGCTCTCCCTGAAGCCCAGGTAAGCCCTGGTTGATAAATGTACAGTCTGGACTCTGTTCTGACTGGAACAGGCTGTCCAGTCTGTTCTGTCCACAAACCAACTCCACTCCATCTCTTCTTCTGAACATAAAGTCCCTCTAAATTCCTCCCAGCCAGCAGAATCCATGTTCAGTCTCACACAAACCACCAAGTCAGCACCTCATTTCACATTTCAAACCAAATAAGTCACAGAAATGGAAACTTGAACACAGTCCCCACCCGAATTCACTTGGACTCCAGTAAATCCAATGCCCAGCTCCCCATGGGCAAGAACAGCACGAGATAAGCCACACTTGCACTTGGATGGGGGTCCAGAGAATCTATTTGACTTTGATTTAGCCATAGAGCTCTTCAGAAGAGATGCTTTGAATTGTTTCTAATTGCTAGAGCTGGCATCAACCTCCTCTCACTCTGGATTTCAGCTGAATTCATGCATTTAAAAAGGGACAAGGAATTACTACTGAACAGGAGCTGAATTTCTGTTTTGAATAAAGTTCCTTACCTCTTCTTGACTGAACCGGTCTGCCTGTGTCATAAGCATTTCTTTGATGCTGTTCAAATAAAACGAAATAACCTGATTAAAGGGTGATAATGGCACATGACAATTCAGATGGCAAGATCCCTCCTGAAGTTGCATGAAAGAAAATCTGTGTGACTGCATAAATTAGAGCTGTTAATCCTTACATGATATTGTAAGAGATTTTCTGTGGGCACCCATCAGTGTCAATGCCTCGCTCTGCCAACTGCTTTCACTTTTGTGACATTTTATAGAGGTTTAAAATTGTTTAAGGTTATTACTGTAATTGAAATACAGCAATTTAATATGCTTATCTTAACCTAAAATGGTAGGTTTCCTCACTTGCTGTTTAAAGTTTGGATCACTTAACAAAACCAAAAGAGAGAATATTTCCTGTAAAATCTGAGGATGAAAGGAACAGAGCATGAAATGAGGAAGAGGACTTGAAAGAGAACTCCAGCCGCTATTCCGAATCATCATCCAAGAATCCTTTATTTGCATGCAGCCATTCCCAGAGGAGTTGTGGAACTGTGGGAGACCTGTTGTATTTCACGGTGCACTGTCTTGATCTGGAGTTACAGCACTGCAACACAGAGCTTATCCCACACACAATCTGCATCCCATGCAATTACATCAAAGAGAATATTTTGGGGGCAGACTCTCAGCTGATTTACCCTCTGTTTTAAAACCATTGTGGGAAGGCAGTCGAGCATGTAATTTTTTTTTTACCTAAGTTTAGAGGTGAATAGAAAAGCCAGGAAGAATTATTTCTCTTTCTAGTCTAACCCCTTTAGAAAAAGTGTCTTTATACCTCCCCCAGTTACTCATGTGCTGAGGGCAGCACATGCACCCTGTGCTGGGACATCCACCAGTACAAGCTCAGTTATATTCCCATAAACATCCCTTCAATAACACCAATAATTTCCCCTTCCTGTAGAAGAATTCCTATATTAATCTCACAGTTTTCATTCACGCTGAAGAGGCAGAGTTGTCTCCTTTCGTCACTACCAAATGTATTTCTGCATTATCAGACACAATTCTGGAGCAGTAAAACAAACTGTAAAGCTGTGACAACAGGTGAGCAGTCTGTTGTACAAAAAGAAAAGCTGAGGCAAATATAGAAATCTGGTTTGGTTTGTAGATTTGAAAAAAAGGCTGCTTTTTAAAAGAATTTGTTATGGGGAAGTGAGAGCAGCAGCTCCTCTGGAAGAAGTCCTTTCTCCTTTTTACAGGGAATATTTAAAACTAACTCTATAATAAAAATCATGCCTGAAGAGGAACACTTCCAAGGAGCAAAATTCACCTACTGGGGATGCAGAGGTTCAGGCAAAACAGCAAATCCTCCCTTTCTTCTCCCATACACTGGACATGTCCAGTGAGAAAAGCCCCCCAGGCAGAAGTGCACTTTGGATGGCAAAGCTACAATGGCACTCATAGCTCTGACAAATATGATTTTTTCCAGGAAAAGGTTGCACCTCCCACTTCTGCAGCTCTTGTTGATATCAAGTGCACATTTGGAAGCCCAGAAAGGGAAAATTGAAAAAAGAATCTTCTGGGCAATGAATAAGAATCTTACCTACAAGGACAAGTGTGAAAATATCTGTGCAAGCTTTGGGAAATACTCTGAAGTCACAGACAGAGATTAAGTTATTGGATATATTTTTCCTGTGTTACTTCATCATTCTCTTTAGTTGGCAAAGTTTCTTCATCTCTTTGTCTCAAATTTCTGTTTCTGTTCTGTTCCTCTGGCACATTTGGTATGTGAATGGATTTTTGAAGTCAGATTCTCAAATGATCAGTGGACGCAAGAGTAGAGAGATCATTCCCTTCATATCCCTTATATATCCAATAAATTGATTATTGGATATATATGCCCCAGAAAAACAGCATTAGCAAATGTAAATAGGAATTGTGATCCAGGAAGGAGCTTGGTGAATAGAAGGAAGCAATTTTGTCAGAAGTCACAAATAAACTTCATCGCAAACAGGCCTAAATTAAAAAGAGATCTGGGCACTGTGTGTCTTCTATTCACATGCTTAAAGTATTTAGGGGAAAAGAAAAGATCAAATATCTAATTATAATCTTCTGATGCACAGCCCAGTAGGCTCTGGCACACTCATGAGGAAGAAGTACTGACTAAAGGATCTATGCACATTTTCCATTATTTATTTTATAGGGAAACAAACACTCACAATTTCCAAAGCCAGAAATTATGCACTTTTCTCTTTGTGTATCTTGTTTTCTTTAGAAAGCTTATTTTCTTCTCAAAAAATACCCAAAAACACCAAACCAAACCCCAAGTCTTCCGGGCAAGAAACCCCATCCATTTGCCTTGACTTAGGAGTCTAAATGTTATCTCATGAACTGGCTCACATCAATTCCTTCTACAGTTACAAATACAGCAGCGAATTGTTTCATTCTCATATTTTAAAAACCATTTTTTAATTATCTGTGAAATCTCTGGGACATTTTTGGTTTTTACTGGGTTTGCCCTTCCTGCAGTGCTGTCTTGGAGGAAAACAGGTGAGTGGGAAGGAGCAGAGCTCTATGGCTGTGAGATGACACATCTCTGGCTCAGCCAAACTTCCAAAGTGCGACATGCCTGGGACCTCTTCCATCCCCCTGGGTCCATTTGGGCCCCCTGGCCCAAATCTGAAAAGTTTCATTGGCCTCAGCATCAGGCACAGTTGGTGTTGGCCTGACTCACTTTGCCCCATGAGTGGCATTTGGGACTGAATCATCCAACCTTTCCAAACACGGTCCCAGTTTACTCCAGCTGAGAGTGGGACCGAGAGCATTTTCTCTTTTTGACCTCATGCTGTAGGAAGGGTTTTATGTGTGGTATAATGATGCAGACAAACAAAGTCTGTCACTGAATTTGGAAGTAAGTTATAAACTCCTGGAGCTTCTGGAAAGGTTAGAAGGCTCCATCCCAGCTACCATCACATGGACTAAGTGAGTCATTTCCAGACCAGAGGTGAAAACATGCAGAGGGAAGAGACATAAAAATCCCCAGAAGGATGTTAACTCCATGAACATAAAAAGAAGTTCTGATTAAAAGGTCAGGATGGCTGGTTTTGGAGAGAAACATTCCAGGATTTTTTAATACGGAGAAATATTATTTATTAGCATTAACTGTCGCATTGAAATGGCTGCGTGAGCCAACAGAAAAATCATTTCAAAACTTCAAATGTCTACATTTTGGAAGCGTATGAATAGAAGTTAAACCTCAAAGACATCCACGGAATTGATTTAATGGTTTGTTCTGTAATGATCAACATTACCCTCGGGTCTAATAAGTAAACATTATGCTCTGTTGTGGTGATGAACTAAAACAATTGTCTAATGTTAGCAGTGCAGTGGGGGTGGGGAAAAGGTTGACTTTTTCCATCAAGGAAAAATAAAAATTTTTCTCTCTCATCTTCATTTTGGAGTGTGATACTGCATTCCTAATTTGCCCCAAACTCCAAATGGCTTCCAGCATCCAAAGAATGCAGAACTGGGCACAGGGTGGGAAGCTGCAGATTTTGTATGCAGGATGTTGTTACAGAGAGTGGTGGGAAATATAACATTTCATGGGGTTTGGAGTATCAGAGGTTCATATTTCATGGCTGTGATATCACTGGTGTGTGATCTGCCCTATTTGGCACCAGGCTACATTTATTCTGTTGTTTGAGTCACTTCTGCTATGATCCCCTGACTGTTCTTCCCAAGCTGTTTGGGTGATGTTAGCCCCAAAACAATCAGGACAACTCTGTGCCTTCTGATTGATTGCTACATCCACTTGTGTTTGGATTAATTTGGAAGTTCTTAGTCAAAAGACTGTCTCTTTACTTCATCACACCCACTGGGTACCGCCATTGGTAAAGGAAAGAAATATTGTACATCAATTTTATATTTTCAACTAACTTTCATCAATTATTGCAGATAATGTCATTGAAATCTCCACGGGGTTCTGGTCAGAGGTTATCACAACATAAGCAGAAATAATTGATGCAAATAGAGTTTTGTAACTCACTCTTCCCCCATAGATTTCCTGTACCTCTCATGCTTTATAAAATCTACCTGCAACAGCTGCTGCAGTAAAAGTATAGACCCCAAATTCACCATGCAATTTCAGCATATGAACAAATCTAAACATATGCATAAATCTAGGTACATAAAACACTTCTCTGGAGCCATAGGTCAGACCTCCTCATCCATTGCCCAGGTTTGATATCATTTATCTCACTTGCCTGAAGTCCTGCTTGCACCATTCTGGCAGTGTGAGCATGGGTTTCATTTGTGCAGTTACCTCTTAAAGTCCTTTTACATTGCTTTGTTGGTGCAACAGGATATGAATACAAATTAGTTCTGCCTCCTTATTTAAAAATAGCCATATTGACAATAATTGCCAGATTATTAATAGTATTATTTGGTTTGGCTCTCACTGTATCTAGTGGAATTTTACAGCAAATTATTTCTAGAAGCAGAAGGCTCAAATGATAAACACATAAAAAGGAAAATGTCCTGCACTAAAAAGCTGCATGTCTCAGATTTAATTAAATTGATCACTATTTTGAAGAGGGGAGTAGTTTTCCCATTTTAGTCAAGCACTGAGACTTAGGCAGCAGATATTAATTTTAATTTTACATATGGAGTTGATTTACAAAGAGTCATGTGTCGATTTATATCCAGACCTTCAAAAAAAGGCTATCTAATGGCCTACATGTGATTATATTTCCGTTGGCTCTTGCAGTGTCTGAAGACAATAACATCTCTTTTTGGTATACAAATACATTCATACAACAGTGCAGACTTCTAACTCTGGCTTACAAAGCTAAATGTTTCTCTGCCTCTTAAAATACTGTGAAAAATACAGCTTTTAAGCAGTTCTTTAAAACTGTGCAATTATTATTATTGATGTTATTCTTCTAAAGGATTTGAAATAAACTTACTAGTCTGCCTTTATGCGGCCTTTTCCTTCTGGGTCGAAAATCTTAAAAGCATTCAGAATGGTTTCTTCTGGGTCCGTGCCTAAAATTAATGAAATATAATTTAGAAGCCTGGATGTATTTCTCTGGCTGCAGAATACTTGCTAAGTAATTGCATTCGCTTGAAAACAGTGCAAAATGGAGAATTCTGCAGTTGTGGGTTTGGAGACAAAGGTTCCCTAAGTCGGCAGCATTTGTCATGTCAGATAAACAATAGAGGTGAATAGTTCAATGCTCAGAAGCTTAAAAATAATAACTCATATCTATTCTATGTCTGCAGGAGAGAAAACTTCCAGGAACTGGTCTCCAATATCAGTACCCAGAGGATTAGTGGCTTTCAGAAATGAAAATATAACAAACTATTTCCCTCACTGGCTTCCTTTAATCTTGCACTGTACGTTCCTTGTGAAAACAGTTTTTGATGTTACTTGTTCTTGGTGATATAGAGAAGAGGTTATTTCCCTCACTAAGGGAAATGGAGCTCATCATAAAATCCAAATGCCGATGGAATGCAATGGAAACAGGATGATCAATGTGAGATGGTGATCTGCACTTATATCCCATTGTGTCCTTCCCCTTAAGTGTTTCTATGCATTACTTACAGAAACAGGATGGTTTAAAGCACTAAACCACGGCCACAAGATTTTCCTTCTGCTCTTTGTTGGGCCACAGATTTCTGGCATGACTTTAATATGCCTGTCCCTCTGTTCCCAGCAGTAAAATGATTGTAATGGTCTTCCTTTTCTTCCTTCCATTATCTATTCCATCTCTTTAGACTGGAAAAATTTGTGTCAGGGGCTCGCTTTCACGGTGCCTTAATCTTGGCTGGGGCTTGTGACTATTCTGTAATACTGAATACAGTATTCAGATTCTGAGTACACTCATTTTCAACCCACACCAAAGGATACACTGTGTACTCTGTTTCTGACTATTCCCCAATATTTCAAAATACTGCTGTAGTATGCATAATACAAATCCTTGTAACTGTAGGAAACCAAATTTACAAGCAGATGAACTGATTCCATGGACCAAATGAAGCTATTTGGTATGCTGAAAGGCTGATTACAAAAGGATATAACACAAAGGATTGCAGATTCAAAGTTTGTTTCAAAGTTTGGCAGAGGTAGAACCAGAACAGAACCCAGCCAAGGTTCCCTGCTCTACAGACACTCCTGATGCCTTCACAGTTTGCTTCGTTGAAGAGATTTCACAAGGATTAGCAGGATCCTAGTGGATATAATAGTGAGCAAACCCAGGGCTATGTGGCCTCCTTCTTGCCACACAATGGCCACATATATTTTTTTTTTGCCAAGCTGTAGGCAATGTATTCAAAGTGCAATGAATCTGTGATCAATACAAAGAGCATTGGTGTTTAATGAGTGTTTTGATTGTCCCATGAAGAGAAACATCCCCCAGCTCTGAGGAGAGGGCTGCATTTTAAGTAGTCACCACTGTGGGGGGGATTATTTTCCTTACTGTGTTTTATATTTTCTACTCTGTCATATCCTTGGACTTTGGCTTTGAAGAGAAGCAATGCAGCAGGCATTCTTTATTGATTAGCTGGTAAATAAAGTGGTTTCTTTGATGTGCGGCATCTCTGTTTTCTGTACAAATTGCATTATTCTGACTCCCTGTAGAAGCAGCTCCATGTGGTTGGCATTAACATAAACCGAGTTTTGTTAGCTGTTCATCTGGCATCATAATCTCAACATACAAAGCTAAAGCTCATCCTGAAAATCCCAGCTTCCCCTTTATGACAGAAATCAATTATAGCAAAACAAATTTTACTTAGAAAGCACCTTTCACCAAATTCTCTGAGTGGTACTTAGCTAATAAAGAGTGTTGCAAAATTGCCATACCCACTTCCTCTAGCCCTTTCTCCCTTTCTAATTGCACTACAAAGGCTCTTCATCCCAATTAGTTTTGATTGGGAATGTGCAGTCTTTTGGCTCTGCTTCCTTTGCATGACAAACCCAACCAGAAGGGCATGACAAGCACAGCTGTGATTTTCCCTTCACCAAATGGAAATTAAAAAAAACCCTCCTCCTTTGCTAGTAGCCAACAGGAAACCTACAGACAAGAGGGTTCTGCTTTGCCATTCACCTTCCTGTGCTGGCTCTGCTTTTAGGCCCCAGGATTGGCAGGGCCAGAGGCTTTGCCAGCTCCAGCAGCCTTTTGGGGCAAGGGGGAAGAGGGGAGAGGAGGAAGAGCTGTTCCTGTGCTCACAAATGGAACAGGCAGCAGGGCACCCCACACAAGCTGCCACATATCCCAGGAGGAAGATCGTGGAGCAGGGCACTGCCTACTCTGCCAGCAGACACCTGGAATGACCTGGTGGAGGTAGCACAGACAAATTGATGTCTGGGGAATAAAATCCCCTCCCCACTCAGCCTTCTCCATCACCTCTCATACTTCCCAGACCTCCTGCCCCCTTTAGCAAGTGTCTTTCTTCCAGGACCAACTACATGAATTCTTTCTTTCAGAACTCTCTATTTTCTATTCCAAGCATAGAAATCCCTTCACTGGAATTGTGTTCAGCAATACAAAGCCAGAGTCCAGCGTGAAAAAGAAAAATGTTTTTTAAAAAATAAATGTTTTTAAGAAGATAGGATCAGATTTTTCCATTTTTCTATTCATTGGTTATTTTAACAAACTTCTGGAACGTGCTTGGCTAAGGCCAGCTCTGCTTTGAAGGCTTTTGCCCTTCTCTTACGCCTGTAGGAAGATGACTGGAGTTCTCTCTTGGCCTCACACCCCCTCTCTTCAAGTCTCTAGACATTAACTGGAGAAGAGAGATGACTAAACTACCAGCTCACACAGCAAATTTACTACCCACATTTCCTGAACTTCCCCCAGTGTTCCCTATATATTCTGTGGCAATGGGTAAAATCCCTCTCCCTTATCATTGTAAAGCCCCTGCAATTTCATTATTTCAATTTACCCACTCCATTAAGGGTTTTTCAGTGAAATCTTCACCTAATGGCAAAATCACTGTTGACCTCAAGTGGCACCATGGCTGGGCCACTGAGTTACAATGAATACAGAAAATGAGGGAAGCAAATATTGGCTTAATGTGCCAAAGGAGTGCAAAAAGAGTGAGTATTTTAGAAGTATTTCAAGCCAGCTAACACTGGGAGTGCTATGAGTAGAGCATGAGCACGAGTTCAGCCCAGGAGCTTTGTGATGGTGAATAACCCCCCTGCACCGTGCTCCAGGCTGCTGAGGTTTCTTTACTTTCTGGACCTCAACTCAGCACTTTCATGTTGGGTTGTGTAAGCTAAATCACCCCTTTGAATTGTCCTCTGCACCGTCCCTTAGCCTTTCATTCTTCCCCTCTGTCTGCAAAACTGGAGATCCCTCCTTGCCTCTGAGCACTGTTCTGTGGAGGCATTATTATAATTTGCAAGGTGCTGAGGTATTTCAGTGCCGAGGATCTTTGACAGATACCTCTCCAATCCCCCAGAGGTGCTTACCTTTCAGCTTTTCCCCAAACATAGTAAGGAAGACAGTGAAGTTAATAGGACCTGGCGCCTCCTTCACCATGTCTTCAAGCTCTTCATTCTTGACATTCAGACGACCTGCAGCAGAGATCATTTTTCATAATAAATCACAAATTGTGTTTCAAAAAAACGATTCCCATTCATCTCCTCCCACTGGGGAGCTCAGGGCTCTGTGCAACTTTGCTAATAACATGGTAGAACACAACTCCCGAATACCCCAGCGAAAAAGAAATTGGCAGAGCTGGCTCTGAGATCAAAGGATGACTGAAGGATCAAGAAGGATAAGTAAGACCTGGCCAGCAGTGGACGAGAGAAGGGCCACTTCCAAACAAACTGCTTTTTGGTTTGGGGCTTTTTTTTTTTGTACCTCAGGTGAAATATGGGCCCTGCTGATATTAATATAGCAGAGATCAAAGTGACTGAAGTGAATCCAAGGTCTCAGTCTTTGCCCTCCTGTATATTGAGACACCTCTCTGAGTAGAGGGCAGATGGATGAGCTGAGTAGGGGTATCCCTTCCCCATCCTTGTGCAGCCCTATTGATGAAAATTTAGACCCTGGCAACCCTCCTCAAATTGAGTGGTAATTTGCTGTGAATGTACTTTATAGGCACTGAAAGGCTTCACTGAACAGGAAAGATAGCAGAACTTGGCCTTAAGAAGTAAATATTTCAGGGTAACAGTAGCTACAGGCCAAAGTTTGCAAACCTCATTGTCACAATAAAGAGTTCAGGAGCTTCTGCTCCTTGCACTGACTCTGCTGGCGTCTGATTCCACCCCAGGGAGCACTAAAGATTCTTATCAAGCTCTTTTTAATAAGCTCCAGATGGCAAAAGCCCAAATGCCTATATCACTGTTCAAACCTCAAATGCTGCAACAAGGATACAACTCCAGGTTTGGGATCCTGAGCACTTGAATTTTTTCTTTCCTTGGGAAGATTTGCTCTAATCTCCTTGATATTATCAAGATTGTGATAGCCATGGAATGGACAATAACTAATCTCATGACATGCACATTTCACCCCACATAAACTCACAGCAGCACAGAACCTCACATGAAGCCCTCCTACATTTGTGTGGGCAGAGGGGCAGCTAGTCCATGACTGCAGTGCTAATCAGGGGATATTCCATGGCTCCCAGATGAAAAAGGTGCAGCCTGGGAAGCCTGGATTCAGAGGCAAATCAGAAATGCCTGGCATGGACCCCTGCTTGGGTGGGCTTCCTCTGAAATAGTTGCAGGGGAGGGATCAGGCCTTCATTTCACTCCCTGCTCAGGAGACTTTCCAGCTGGAGCTCTGCAGTGAGACCCCAACTACCACAGGCAGGAAGGTCAAACTGAACAGGTTTCCTTTTGCCTCCTGTGGATCTCATTTCTTCCCCCACTGTCATTCTAATACCAACCTACCTTCTGTGCTTGAAACTGAGACAGCATATCTCTTACATATTGAATTATCAGTTTACCTAGTGCAGCAAATGTGTCTCTCAAGTCTGCTTTGTCAATAAAGCCATCCCTGTTCTGATCCATGATGGTAAAAGCCTGTGGGAAGGAAAAGGAACATGTGTTGCCATTTCCATTGCACAGGACAGTGCTCCAGCCACACACATCAGTTCATGAGGGGATGATATTCATGCTGTAAAAAGGAACATTTAACTTCCTTTGATTCCTCCACATCATTTCACTTTCCTCACTTTCAACACATTACTGTATCTTGGCAAGGGGCTTAATTAAACCCACCCAAACTTCTTCTTACTAAATTAATGCTCAGTGCAGCGTGCATTGGGCTGAAGCCAGTGCTGGCAGCTCCAGCCATTCAGCCCTTAACCCATAAAAGTTTGAACTAGAAAGTCTTTAGTCAGGGCAGATTTAGCCAGAGGTTGCTCTGTGTTTACACCTTCCCCATACCCCATTCTTTGAATGAGGCTGAAATGCTTCTGTAAAACATTTCATTTCTGCAGAGATCTCTCTGCTATCAACCTGAAGTCGATTGCTCCTGCGCCTTAGAGTGATCTGTCATACAGAGATTGCTGAACTTCCAAAAGTACAGAGAAATGTAGGTTCCATAAGATTATTTATTCAAAGTTTTTTCCCCTTTCCAATACACTGCATCTTTGAGATTGTACTGTGTGCTCTGACCAACACTGCTGTGCTGACCTTAAATACTCTTGTCAGGCAAAATTTCACTTTTGATAGAAAAAAACAGTTGGGTTTTTTTTTGATTTTCAGCCAACACAGCCTTCATGTGCTCTAACCATTGTTTACCAAGGCAGCTAACTGCTCATCTATGTGTTTACCCATTTGTGTGTCCATCCCTTGGCTGCCATCACACTTATAAGGTTTCATTGATTTGGAAAGATTTTAATGACCTGAAATTCTCCTGGCCATGCTATGGGGAATATGAGTTGATCCTGGCACGTCTGTGAAGCTGGTTATCTGTCTGACAGGCACATCAATATGGGAGTGTATCTTTGCAGTGGCCAGGAATTATTCTTTCTTCAGACAGTGTTCCCTTGAGAATACAGTAACTTGCAGAGTTTTAAAGTCTGCTGCCCTACAGGGTATGCTTCTTCCCATGAACAAGTTATCTCCACATATCTTCAGGTATTTTTGCCTCTGGTTTCTTGCAAATCCCCACTGCTCACAGTCCAGTTTGCCCATGAGGCTCCTTTGAGCACCATGTTCGTAATCCTACATTTACCTTCCAAATCATTCCCTTACAAAAATATTAAGCCCAACTCTTTAGAGATGCTTTCCCCTTGCTTTAAATGGTGATTCCCCACAATTTGGAAGCAAAAGAGAAAGAAAATGTGAAGAGCAAAGCCGAACCCAGGCAGCTCACAGAAGATGGGAAGCACATCAGGCATTGAAATGGGTGAACTTCAAATAACATAACAGCAATGCTGAAACATTTGTTGGTGAGCTGGTTGAAATCTCTAGATAAAAATGTTCTAATGCAAACCAGCTTTTCAGAAATACTTGTCCCAAATATGCAGTTCTTAGACACAACATGGTTTTGGGTTTCAACCACTCCACTGCCTCATGCTTTTGCCATTATTCTGCCACCATCCTTCTAGAAATGCTCCCGGTATTATCTGATTTAGAGAAGACCAAATAATGGCATTCTGTCCAGCTCTTCTTTTTGTTGTTCTATCCAGTTCTTCTTTGGTGCATCTTCAACAAGTAATCCTTGGAGAAAATAAAATGGAAGTTCCTAGGATATGGAGAAGAGGTGGGAGAAAAGTCAAACATATTCCCATTGCTTGTGGAGAAATTATTAGTGGTTCCAATTCATTTAGCTGGGTCATATTCCCAGTCCTTGCCTTGGGGTTTAGCCTGGTCCATCACTGAATTTTCCTGGTGGGAATCCTCAAGGAAAGCAAACTTGAAAGCCATATAAAAGCACAAAATTAAACAGTAGACATTTATCACACTGGAAATTTCTTTGGAGATGCAAGTTAGAAAAAATTTGGGGAAAATCAGTAATTTAAAATGATGAGCCAATGCAGAATGTGATGGTCTCATGGACATTCTAGAATGTCCACACAGAAAAAGAACATAAACTCAAAGACAGATTATCTGTCTTTAATATGCTCCAGCTTTTTTGCCAGCCCATCAGCTTTACCTCCTCACAGGTAACTGGTCAGAGAACCTGCAATGCACAGAATACCAAATCCCCTGGGGGTGAAAGGTGCTTAGTTCATCTCCACATGTTGTCTTGTTTTACTGGCATTTGTGGAGAAAGGCAGCTGAAGGCTTCTTGGAGTTTTCATTTCTAGTTTGTGGGCAGTGTTAGAAGGGCACAGATGAACATTTTCTGTTGCTGTTGGGGAACAGAGCAGGAATGAAAGCCCTGGTTCAATCTGGCATCTCTATTCAGGACAATGCTTGAGCACGCAGGACTATTCTTATTTAAAATACCACTTAACTCTAAACATGTGCTCAAGTGTTTTTGTGAATCAGGGCTGGAGTGGATGAGATTATACTTTTCCTTTATTTTGGGGTGGGGGCTTGGGTGCTTTTCAAATAAGTCTAGAGCTTGAAACAGGGGAGGGAATGAGTGAGGGAAGTAAGGAAAGAAAGAATGAAAGAAAGAACAAACAAACACACAAGGAAAATGATCTACCAGCCAAAACCACAGGGATGATTCAGAAAACAACTGTGTGTTCTATTAAAGCAGATGGAGAATTGAATAAGGATTACAAACAAAACCTATGTTATTCATTAGCAATAACAGGAGACTATAGAGAACAGCAGAGTAGTGACCAACCTCTTTGAACTCCTGGATCTGGGTTTGTTCAAACATAGAGAAAACATTGGAACCACCTTCTATCTTCTTCTTTGCCTTTTTGGGAGCCTGTAATACAAATAAGAAGATCAAATACATATTCCTTTGTCTGTTAAGCCCCCATGAAAACAAATTACATCTTCAACAGAAGGTAAAAAACACACAGTCAAGTAATACAAGAGGATTGTTCTTTGTTATGACAAGGTTTTGAATTCAATCTTACAGATAGATAGATGGATAGATTTAGATGGATATATATAGGATGGAATAATTATATTTTTATATAGGGGATAAAAATTGCTGCCTTATTAGCAGATGAAGGTCTCTCTGAGCCTTTTGCCACTCCCTGCTGCATCCTGGAACCTGACAGCTCAGACAAACGAGGACAGTTTGTCACTGTGCTGCCTTAAAAAACGTGAGGGACCCAAAGTGTACTCAGCCTCCTGCCTGCTGCACTGCTTGTTCCCCCAGGAGCTGCCTGTTCCTTGGCAGGCTCACCTCTGCCTCAAAGGATCACAGACCATTTCACACAGGGACCCCTCCCCTTCCACACCAGCTCTGCAGACCCAGGAGTGATATGATATCACTTGGTGTGGAGTGGTGCCACTTGGAGATATGAGCTGGAGTTCCTAGCCTGCTGTTCTCAAGGCATTCCAGATTTCAGGTAAGTGCCTACAAGGGCCTCTTCTTCCCAGTTCCCATGCTGGGACTGGCAACCAGACTCCAAACAAGGCCCTGCCTGAAGATGCAGCTCAGGAATGATGAAGGGAAGTTATATCATTTCCTACTCACACAGAGATGTTTGGAAATCTGCTCGGTCTGGACCAGCACCGACAGAACTGATTAATCCTTCCAAAGCAGGAACACCTTCTGCTCTTGGAATGTCTATTCCTGCAATAACCTACAGCACTACAGTGCAGTACCTTACCTGACCATGTTATTTTAATATTCAAGATAAGTCATCTTAAATGAAAGGGCAGGATGGCTTTTATCACCATTCTCGAGTCTGGAGGCTGAGACAGAGAAAGATTGGGGAAAGAGCTACAATGATATCCAAGAATCTAATGCTCACTAAAAATCAGTCAGAACTAGGCTTCATTAAATATCTTTGAATAAGGGCCCAACCAGCTTGCCTAAGACAATAAAGTTCTTGTTCTGCAGTAAGAATAAAATCTGTGATTCCAAAGGATTACAGAAGTGTTTTAACCACAGCATTATCCTTACTTGGGGCAGGATAATGAGCTGCATTGCCTTTTCAGTTCCCTTCCAGACAGATTACTTTTTTCTTTATCATTTTTACTTTTAAGCTTCATTATCATAGTCCCACCTGGTTCTCGTGTCACACAAAATTAGTCTTACTTAGTTTGGGCTATTCTGCATGAAACAGAAGGCAACTTCCACTGTCTCCTTTCATCAAAATAAAAAAGCCTGTGAAAGTTCAAATCCAATACTGATTTCAAATATCCTGAGGAGCAGAGCAGCTCAAGGAAATATTCCCACTTGACTCTGTTTGAAGCTTACGTTGTCTGATCAATTTAATTTGCCAGGCAGATTTCTGCACTCAACCACCCTGGTTTAGATCCCAGGATATGGAAAGGGGGAAATTAGGGCAATGTTAGACACTCTCCCACATCCCCACACTCCAGACCTGTCAAGCTCCTATCAGCTAATTCAAAGAACTAAAATTTGGAAATAGGAATGGAAATTAAGTGAAAAATATTCTTGTAGTGAGGATAAAAACAAGGATAGAATGCCACCACAGGCATGGAAAAAAGAACTTAATAAGTGGAATGTTTAATGAATGTAGAAATATTGATTTTGGAATAAACAGATTCCCTCCTCCTCCTACACATGAAATAAGTGTTATTTTGAGCAGTAATGGGCAATCTTCCACATAACGTGAGGTGCCTGGTGGAAGCTTTCAGCACTTCCAGATCGAATGGAAATATTCAGAACAATCCTACTTATTTACATGTATTTGTTCCCTGAGGTAAAGGGAAAGCAGATGTTACCCAGGGAGAGCACTGCCAGCTGTGGGGGGGCTGCCTGCAGGGCTGGGATGGGGCAGTGCTGGGATGGGGCAGGGCTGGGATGGGGCAGGGCTGGGATGGGGCAGGGCTGGGATGGAGCAGGGCTGGGACTGGTCCTGCTGGGATGGGGCAGTGCTGGGATGGAGCAGTGCTGGGATGGGGCAGGGTTGGGATGGGGCAGTGCTGGGATGGGGCAGGGCTGGGATGGAGCAGGGCTGG